>JASWHU010000281.1:0-133416 GCA_030819815.1 Strix occidentalis
GGAGAAGGAGAGAGGAGGAAGAGAGAGGAGGAAGCGAGAGGAAGAGCAGAGAGGAGGAGGATACAGGACGAGGAGAGAGGAGGAAGAGAGAGGAGGAAGAGACAGGAGTAATAGAGAGGAGGAAAAGAGAGGAAAAGGAGATAGGAGGAAGAGAGAGGAGGAAGAGAGAGGAGGAAGAGACAGGAGGAAGAGAGAGGAGGAAGAGAGAGGAAGAGGAGAGAGGAGGAGGAGAGAGGAGGAAGAGAGAGGAGGAGGAGAGAGAGGAAGAGAGAGGAAAGAGAGGAGAGAGGAGGAGGAAGAGAGAGGAGGAGGAGAAATAAGAAAGAGAGAAGAGGAAGAGAGAGGAGGAATAGAGAGGAGGAAGAGACAGGAGGAAGAGAGTTGAGGAAGAGAGAGGAGGAAGAGAGAGGAGGAAGAGAAATGAGGGAAGAGAGAGTAGGAAGGGACAGGAGGAAGAGACAGGAGGAAGAGAGAGGAGGATGAGAGATGAGAAGGAGAAAGGAGGAAGGGAGATAAGGAAGAGAGAGGAGAAAGAGAGAGGAGGAAGAGACAGGAGGAAGAGAGAGGAAGAGGAGAGAGGAGGAAGAGAGAGGAGGGTGAGAGAGGACGAAGAGAGAGGAGGAAGAGAGAGGAAGAGGAGAGAGGAGGAGGAGAGAGGAGGATGAGTGAGGAGGAAAAGAGCGGAGGAAGAGAGAGGAGGAGAGAGAGGAAGAAGAGAGAGGAAGAGGAGAGAGGAGGAGAGAGGAGGAAGAGAGGAGGAAAAGAGAGGAGGAAGAGAGAGGAAGAGGAGAGAGGAGGAGGAGAGAGGAGGAAGAGAGAGGAGGAGGAGAGAGGAGAAGGAGAGAGGAGTAAGAGAAAGGAGGAAGAGAGAGGAGTAAGAGTGAGGAGGAAGAGAGAGGAAGAGGAAAGAGGAACAAGAGACAGGAGGAAGAGAGAGGAGGAAGAGAGAGGAGGAAGAGAGAGGAAGAGGAGAGAGGTGGAGGAGAGAAGAGTAAGACAGAGGAGGAAGAGACAGGAAGAGGAGAGAGAAGGAAGAGAGAGGAGGAAGAGAGAGGAGAAAGAGAGAGGAGGAAGAGAGAGGAGGAGGAAAGAGGAGAAGGAGAGAGACGGAAGAGAGAGGAGGAAGAGAGAGGAGGAAGAGAGAGGAAGAAGATAGAGGAGGAAGTGAGAGGAAGAGGAGAGAGGTGGAGGAGAGAAGAGGAAGAGAGAGGAGGAAGAGAGATGAAGAGGAGAGAGGAGGTAGAGAGAGGATGAGGAGAGAGTAGGAGGAGAGAGGAGGAAGAGAGAGGAGGAAGAGAGAGGAGGAAGAGAGAGGACGAAGAGACAGGAGGAAGAGAGAGGAGGAAAAAACAGGAGGAAGAAACAGGAGGAAGAGAGAGGAGGATGAGAGAGGAGCAGGAGAGAAGAGTAAGAGAGAGGAGGAAGAGAGAGGAGGAAGAAAGAGGAGGAAGAGAGAGGAGGAAGAGAGAGGAAGAGGAGAGAGGAGGAAGAGAGAGAGAAGAAGAGAGAGGAGGAAGATAGAGGAGGAAGTGAGAGGAGGAAAAGAGAGGAGGAAGAGAGAGGAGGAAGACAGAGGAGGAAGAAAGAGGAGGAAGAGAGAGGAGGAAGAGAGAGGAAGAGGAGAGAGGAGGAAGAGAGAGGAGAAAAAGAGAGGAAGAGGAGAGAGGAAGAGGAGAGAGAAGGAAGAGAGAGGAGGAAGAGAGAGCAGGAAGAGACAGGAGAAAGAGAGAGGAGGAAGAGATAGGAGGAAGAGAGAGGAGGAAGAAAGAGGAGGAAGAGAGAGGAGGAAGAGGAGAGATGAAGAGGAGAGAGAAGGAAGAGAGAGGAGGAAGAGAGAGCAGGAAGAGAGAGGAGAAAGAGAGAGGAGGAAGAAAGAGGAGGAAGAGAGAGGAGGAAGAGAGAGGAGGAGGAGAGAGGAGGAAGAGAGAGGAGGAAGAGACAGGAGGAAGAGAGAGGAGGAGGAGAGAGAAGGAAGAGAGAGGTGGAAGAGAGAGGAGGAAGAGAGAGGAGGAAGAAAGAGGAGGAAGAGAGAGTTGGAGGAGAGAGGAGGAGGAGAGAGGAGGAATAGAGTGGAGGAAGAGAGAGGAGGAAGAGAGAGGAGGAGGAGAGAAGAGGAAGAGAGAGGAAGAGGAGAGAGAAGGAAGAGAGAGGAGGAAGAGAGAGGAGGAAAAGAGAGGAGGAAGAGAGAGGAGTAAGATAGAGGAGGAAGTGAGAGGAGGAAGAGAGAGGAGGAAGAGAGAGGACGAAGAGACAGGAGGAAGAGAGAGGAGGAAGAAACAGGAGGAAGAAACAGGAGGAAGAGAGAGGAGGATGAGAGAGGAGCAGGAGAGAAGAGTAAGAGAGAGGAGGAAGAGAGAGGAGGAAGAAAGAGGAGGAAGAGAGAGGAGGAAGAGAGAGGAAGAGGAGAGAGGAGGAAGAGAGAGGAGGAATTGAGAGGAGGAAGAGAGAGGAGGAAGAGAGAGGAGGAACAGACAGGAGGAAGAAAGAGCAGGAAGAGAGAGGAGGAAGAGAGAGGAAGAGGAGAGAGGAGGAAGAGAGAGGAGGAGGAGAGAGGAGGAAGAGAGAGGAGGAGGAGTGACTAGAGGAGAGAGGAGGAAGAGAGAGGAGGAAGAGAGAGGAGGAGGAGAGAGGAGAAGAAGAGAGAAGGAAGAGAGAGGAGGAAGAGAGAGGAGAAAGAGAGAGGAAGAAGATAGAGGAGGAAGTGAGAGTAATAAGAGAGAGGAGGAAGAGAGAGGAGGAAGAGAGAGGAGAAAGAGAGAGGAGGAAGAGAGAGGGCGAAGAGATACGAGGAAGAGAGAGGAGGAGGAGAGAGGAAGAGGAGAGAGGAGGAAGAGAGAGGAGAAAAAGAGAGGAAGAGGAGAGAGGAAGAGGAGAGAGAAGGAAGAGAGAGGAGGAAGAGAGAGCAGGAAGAGACAGGAGAAAGAGAGAGGAGGAAGAGATAGGAGGAAGAGAGAGGAGGAAGAAAGAGGAGGAAGAGAGAGGAGGAAGAGGAGAGAGGAAGAGGAGAGAGAAGGAAGAGAGAGGAGGAAGAGAGAGCAGGAAGAGAGAGGAGAAAGAGAGAGGAGGAAGAAAGAGGAGGAAGAGAGAGGAGGAAGAGAGAGGAGGAGGAGAGAGGAGGAAGAGAGAGGAGGAAGAGACAGGAGGAAGAGAGAGGAGGAGGAGAGAGAAGGAAGAGAGAGGTGGAAGAGAGAGGAGGAAGAGAGAGGAGGAAGAAAGAGGAGGAAGAGAGAGTTGGAGGAGAGAGGAGGAGGAGAGAGGAGGAATAGAGTGGAGGAAGAGAGAGGAGGAAGAGAGAGGAGGAGGAGAGAAGAGGAAGAGAGAGGAAGAGGAGAGAGAAGGAAGAGAGAGGAGGAAGAGAGAGGAGGAGAGAGGAGGAGGAGAGAGAAGGAAGAGAGAGGAGGAAGAGAGAGGAGGAAGAGAGGGAGAGGAGAGAGAAGGAAGAGAGAGGAGGATGAGAGAGGAGGAGGAGAGAGGAGGAGGAGAGAGAAGGAAGAGAGAGGAGGAAGAGAGAGGAGGAAGAGAGAGGAGGAAGAGACAGGAGGAAGAGATAGGAGGAAGAGAGAGGAGGAAGAGAGGAAGAGGAGAGAGAAGGAAGAGAGAGGAGGATGAGAAAGCAGGAGGAGAGAGGAGGAGGAGAGAGAAGGAAGAGAGAGGAGGAAGAGAGAGGAGGAAGAGAGAGGAGGAAGAGACAGGAGGAAGAGATAGGAGGAAGAGAGAGGAGGAAGAGAGAGGAAGAGGAGAGAGGTGGAGGAGAGAAGAGGAAGAGAGAGGAGGAGGGGAGAGTAGGAGGAGAGAGGAGGAGGAGAGAAGAGGAAGAGTGAGGAGGAATAGAGAGGAGGAAGAGAGAGGAGGAAGAGAGAGGAGGAAGAGAGAGGAGGAGAGAGTAGGAGGAGAGAGGACCAAGAGAGAGGAGGAAGAGAGAGGAAGAGGAGAGAACAGGAGGAGAGAGGAGGAAGACAGAGGAGGAGGAGAGAGGAGGAAGAGAGAGGAGGAGGAGAGAGAAGGAAGAGACAGGAGGAGGAGGGAGGAGGAAGAGAGAGGAGGAGGAGAGAGGAGGAGGAGAGAGAAGGAAAGGAGAGGAGGAAGAGAGAGGAGGAAGAGAGAGGAAGAAGATAGAGGAGGAAGTGAGAGGAGGAAAAGAGAAAAGGAAGAGAGAGGAGGAAGAGAGATGAGGAAGAAAGAGGAGGAAGAGAGAGGAGGAAGATCCAGGAGGAAGTGATAGGAGGAAGAGAGAGGAGGAAGAGAGAAGAGGAAGAGACAGGAGGAAGAAATAGGAGGAAGAGAGAGGAGGAAGAGAGAGGAAGAGGATAGAGGAGGAGGAGAGAGAAGAAAGAGAGAGGAGGAAGAGAGAGGAGGAAGAGAGAGGAGGAAGAGAGAGGAGGAAGATAGAGGAGGAAGTGAGAGGAGGAAGAGAGAGGAGGAAGAGAGAGGAGGAAGAGGGAGAAGAAAGAGAGAGGAGTAAGAGAAAGGAGGAAGAGAGAGGAGGAAGAGAGAGTAGGATGTGACAGGAGGAGGAGAGAGGTGGAAGAGAGAGGACGAAGAGAGAGGAGGAAGAGAGAGGAGCAAGAGAGAGGAGGAGGAGAGAGAAGGAAGAGAGAGGAGGAAGAGAGAGAAGGAAGAGAGAGGAGGAAGAGAGACGAGGAAGAGAGAGGAGGAAGAGAGTGCAGGAAGAGAGAGGAAGAGGATAGAGAAGGAAGAGATAGGAAGAAGAGAGAGGAGGAGGAGAGAGGAGGAGGAGAGAAAAGGAAGTGAGAGGAGTAAGAGAGAAGAGTAAGAGAGAGTAGGAGGAGAGAGGAGAAGGAGAGAGGAGGAAGAGAGAGGAGGAAGCGAGAGGAAGAGCAGAGAGGAGGAGGATACAGGACGAGGAGAGAGGAGGAAGAGAGAGGAGGAAGAGACAGGAGTAATAGAGAGGAGGAAAAGAGAGGAAAAGGAGATAGGAGGAAGAGAGAGGAGGAAGAGAGAGGAGGAAGAGACAGGAGGAAGAGAGAGGAGGAAGAGAGAGGAAGAGGAGAGAGGAGGAGGAGAGAGGAGGAAGAGAGAGGAGGAGGAGAGAGAAGGAAGAGAGAGGAGGAGGAGAGAGGAGGAAGAGAGAGGAGGAGGAGAGATAAGAAAGAGAGAAGAGGAAGAGAGAGGAGGAATAGAGAGGAGGAAGAGACAGGAGGAAGAGAGTTGAGGAAGAGAGAGGAGGAAGAGAGAGGAGGAAGAGAAATGAGGAAGAGAGAGTAGGAAGGGACAGGAGGAAGAGACAGGAGGAAGAGAGAGGAGGATGAGAGATGAGAAGGAGAAAGGAGGAAGGGAGATAAGGAAGAGAGAGGAGGAAGAGAGAGGAGAAAGAGAGAGGAGGAAGAGACAGGAGGAAGAGAGAGGAAGAGGAGAGAGGAGGAAGAGAGAGGAGGGTGAGAGAGGACGAAGAGAGAGGAGGAAGAGAGAGGAAGAGGAGAGAGGAGGAGGAGAGAGGAGGATGAGTGAGGAGGAAAAGAGCGGAGGAAGAGAGAGGAGGAGAGAGAGGAAGAAGAGAGAGGAAGAGGAGAGAGGAGGAGAGAGGAGGAAGAGAGGAGGAAAAGAGAGGAGGAAGAGAGAGGAAGAGGAGAGAGGAGGAGGAGAGAGGAGGAAGAGAGAGGAGGAGGAGAGAGGAGAAGGAGAGAGGAGTAAGAGAAAGGAGGAAGAGAGAGGAGTAAGAGAGAGGAGGAAGAGAGAGGAAGAGGAAAGAGGAACAAGAGACAGGAGGAAGAGAGAGGAGGAAGAGAGAGGAGGAAGAGAGAGGAAGAGGAGAGAGGTGGAGGAGAGAAGAGTAAGACAGAGGAGGAAGAGACAGGAAGAGGAGAGAGAAGGAAGAGAGAGGAGGAAGAGAGAGGAGAAAGAGAGAGGAGGAAGAGAGCGGAGGAGGAAAGAGGAGAAGGAGAGAGACGGAAGAGAGAGGAGGAAGAGAGAGGAGGAAGAGAGAGGAAGAAGATAGAGGAGGAAGTGAGAGGAAGAGGAGAGAGGTGGAGGAGAGAAGAGGAAGAGAGAGGAGGAAGAGACATGAAGAGGAGAGAGGAGGTAGAGAGAGGATGAGGAGAGAGTAGGAGGAGAGAGGAAGAAGAGAGAGGAGGAAGAGAGAGGAGGAAGAGAGAGGACGAAGAGACAGGAGGAAGAGAGAGGAGGAAAAAACAGGAGGAAGAAAGAGGAGGAAGAGAGAGGAGGATGAGAGAGGAGCAGGAGAGAAGAGTAAGAGAGAGGAGGAAGAGAGAGGAGGAAGAAAGAGGAGGAAGAGAGAGGAGGAAGAGAGAGGAAGAGGAGAGAGGAGGAAGAGAGAGGAAGAAGAGAGAGGAGGAAGATAGAGGAGGAAGTGAGAGGAGGAAAAGAGAGGAGGAAGAGAGAGGAGGAAGACAGAGGAGGAAGAAAGAGGAGGAAGAGAGAGGAGGAAGAGAGAGGAAGAGGAGAGAGGAGGAAGAGAGAGGAGAAAAAGAGAGGAAGAGGAGAGAGGAAGAGGAGAGAGAAGGAAGAGAGAGGAGGAAGAGAGAGCAGGAAGAGACAGGAGAAAGAGAGAGGAGGAAGAGATAGGAGGAAGAGAGAGGAGGAAGAAAGAGGAGGAAGAGAGAGGAGGAAGAGGAGAGATGAAGAGGAGAGAGAAGGAAGAGAGAGGAGGAAGAGAGAGCAGGAAGAGAGAGGAGAAAGAGAGAGGAGGAAGAAAGAGGAGGAAGAGAGAGGAGGAAGAGAGAGGAGGAGGAGAGAGGAGGAAGAGAGAGGAGGAAGAGACAGGAGGAAGAGAGAGGAGGAGGAGAGAGAAGGAAGAGAGAGGTGGAAGAGAGAGGAGGAAGAGAGAGGAGGAAGAAAGAGGAGGAAGAGAGAGTTGGAGGAGAGAGGAATAGGAGAGAGGAGGAATAGAGTGGAGGAAGAGAGAGGAGGAAGAGAGAGGAGGAGGAGAGAAGAGGAAGAGAGAGGAAGAGGAGAGAGAAGGAAGAGAGAGGAGGAAGAGAGAGGAGGAGAGAGGAGGAGGAGAGAGAAGGAAGAGAGAGGAGGAAGAGAGAGGAGGAAGAGAGGGAGAGGAGAGAGAAGGAAGAGAGAGGAGGATGAGAGAGGAGGAGGAGAGAGGAGGAGGAGAGAGAAGGAAGAGAGAGGAGGAAGAGAGAGGAGGAAGAGAGAGGAGGAAGAGACAGGAGGAAGAGATAGGAGGAAGAGAGAGGAGGAAGAGAGGAAGAGGAGAGAGAAGGAAGAGAGAGGAGGATGAGAAAGCAGGAGGAGAGAGGAGGAGGAGAGAGAAGGAAGAGAGAGGAGGAAGAGAGAGGAGGAAGAGAGAGGAGGAAGAGACAGGAGGAAGAGATAGGAGGAAGAGAGAGGAGGAAGAGAGAGGAAGAGGAGAGAGGTGGAGGAGAGAAGAGGAAGAGAGAGGAGGAGGGGAGAGTAGGAGGAGAGAGGAGGAGGAGAGAAGAACAAGAGAGAGGAGGAATAGAGAGGAGGAAGAGAGAGGAGGAAGAGAGAGGAGGAAGAGAGAGGAGGAGAGAGTAGGAGGAGAGAGGACCAAGAGAGAGGAGGAAGAGAGAGGAAGAGGAGAGAGCAGGAGGAGAGAGGAGGAAGACAGAGGAGGAGGAGAGAGGAGGAAGAGAGAGGAGGAGGAGAGAGAAGGAAGAGACAGGAGGAAGAGGGAGGAGGAAGAGAGAGGAGGAGGAGAGAGGAGGAGGAGAGAGAAGGAAAGGAGAGGAGGAAGAGAGAGGAGGAAGAGAGAGGAAGAAGATAGAGGAGGAAGTGAGAGGAGGAAAAGAGAAAAGGAAGAGAGAGGAGGAAGAGAGATGAGGAAGAAAGAGGAGGAAGAGAGAGGAGGAAGATCCAGGGGGAAGTGAGAGGAGGAAGAGAGAGGAGGAAGAGAGAAGAGGAAGAGACAGGAGGAAGAAATAGGAGGAAGAGAGAGGAGGAAGAGAGAGGAAGAGGATAGAGGAGGAGGAGAGAGAAGAAAGAGAGAGGAGGAAGAGAGTGTAGGAAGAGAGATGAGGAAGAGAGAGGAGGAAGAGAGAGGAGGAAGTGAGAGGAGGAAGAGAGAGGAGGAAGAGAGAGGAGGAAGAGGGAGAAGAAAGAGAGAGGAGTAAGAGAAAGGAGGAAGAGAGAGGAGGAAGAGAGAGTAGGATGTGACAGGAGGAGGAGAGAGGTGGAAGAGAGAGGACGAAGAGAGAGGAGGAAGAGAGAGGAGCAAGAGAGAGGAGGAGGAGAGAGAAGGAAGAGAGAGGAGGAAGAGAGAGAAGGAAGAGAGAGGAGGAAGAGAGACGAGGAAGAGAGAGGAGGAAGAGAGTGCAGGAAGAGAGAGGAAGAGGATAGAGAAGGAAGAGATAGGAAGAAGAGAGAGGAGGAGGAGAGAGGAGGAGGAGAGAAAAGGAAGTGAGAGGAGTAAGAGAGAGGAGTAAGAGAGAGTAGGAGGAGAGAGGAGAAGGAGAGAGGAGGAAGAGAGAGGAGGAAGAGAGAGGAAGAGCAGAGAGGAGGAGGATACAGGACGAGGAGAGAGGAGGAAGAGAGAGGAGGAAGAGACAGGAGTAATAGAGTGGAGGAAAAGAGAGGAAAAGGAGATAGGAGGAAGAGAGAGGAGGAAGAGAGAGGAGGAAGAGACAGGAGGAAGAGAGAGGAGGAAGAGAGAGGAAGAGGAGAGAGGAGGAGGAGAGAGGAGTAAGAGAGAGGAGGAGGAGAGAGAAGGAAGAGAGAGGAGGAGGAGAGAGGAGGAAGAGAGAGGAGGAGGAGAGATAAGAAAGAGAGAAGAGGAAGAGACAGGAGGAAGAGAGAGGAGGAAGAGACAGGAGGAAGAGAGTTGAGGAAGAGAGAGGAGGAAGAGAGAGGAGGAAGAGAAATGAGGAAGAGAGAGTAGGAAGGGACAGGGGGAAGAGACAGGAGGAAGAGAGAGGAGGGTGAGAGATGAGAAGGAGAAAGGAGGAAGGGAGATAAGGAAGAGAGAGGAGGAAGAGAGAGGAGAAAGAGAGAGGAGGAAGAGACAGGAGGAAGAGAGAGGTAGAGGAGAGAGGAGGAAGAGAGAGGAGGGTGAGAGAGGACGAAGAGAGAGGAGGAAGAGAGAGGAAGAGGAGAGAGGAGGAGGAGAGAGGAGGATGAGTGAGGAGGAAAAGAGCGGAGGAAGAGAGAGGAGGAGAGAGAGGAAGAAGAGAGAGGAAGAGGAGAGAGGAGGAGAGAGGAGGAAGAGAGGAGGAAAAGAGAGGAGGGAGAGAGAGGAAGAGGAGAGAGGAGGAGGAGAGAGGAGGAAGAGAGAGGAGGAGGAGAGAGGAGAAGGAGAGAGGAGTAAGAGAAAGGAGGAAGAGAGAGGAGTAAGAGAGAGGAGGAAGAGAGAGGAAGAGGAAAGAGGAACAAGAGACAGGAGGAAGAGAGAGGAGGAAGAGAGAGGAGGAAGAGAGAGGAAGAGGAGAGAGGTGGAGGAGAGAAGAGTAAGACAGAGGAGGAAGAGACAGGAAGAGGAGAGAGAAGGAAGAGAGAGGAGGAAGAGAGAGGAGAAAGAGAGAGGAGGAAGAGAGACGAGGAGGAAAGAGGAGAAGGAGAGAGACGGAAGAGAGAGGAGGAAGAGAGAGGAGGAAGAGAGAGGAAGAAGATAGAGGAGGAAGTGAGAGGAAGAGGAGAGAGGTGGAGGAGAGAAGAGGAAGAGAGAGGAGGAAGAGAGAGGACGAAGAGACAGGAGGAAGAGAGAGGAGGAAAAAACAGGAGGAAGAAACAGGAGGGAGAGAGGAGGATGAGAGAGGAGCAGGAGAGAAGAGTAAGAGAGAGGAGGAAGAGAGAGGAGGAAGAAAGAGGAGGAAGAGAGAGGAGGAAGAGAGAGGAAGAGGAGAGAGGAGGAAGAGAGAGGAAGAAGAGAGAGGAGGAAGATAGAGGAGGAAGTGAGAGGAGGAAAAGAGAGGAGGAAGAGAGAGGAGGAAGACAGAGGAGGAAGAAAGAGGAGGAAGAGAGAGGAGGAAGAGAGATGAAGAGGATAAATGAGGAAGAGAGAGGAGGATGAGAGAGGGGGAAGAGAAAGGAGGAACAGACAGGAGGAAGAAAGAGGAGGAAGAGAGAGGAGGAAGAGAGAGGAGGAGGAGAGAGGAGGAGAGAGGAGGAGGAGAGAGGAGGAAGAGAGAGGAGGAAGAGAGAGGAGGAAGAAAGAGGAGGAATTGAGTGGAGGAAGAGAGAGGAGGAAGAGATAGGAGGATGAAAGAGGAGAAGGAGAGAGGAGTAAGAGAAAGGAGGAAGAGAAAGGAAAAGGAGAGAGGTGGAGGAGATAGGTGGAAGAGAGAAGAGGAGGAGAGAGGAGGAAGAGAGAGAAGGAAGAGAGAGGAGGAACAGACAGGAGTAATAGAGAGGAGGAAGAGAGAGGAGGAGGAGAGAGGAGGAGGAGAGAGGAGGAAGAGAGAGGAAGAAGATAGAGGAGGAAGTGAGAGGAGGAAAAGAGAGGAGGAAGAGAGAGGAGGAAGTGATAGGAGGAAGAGAGAGGAGGAAGAAACAGGATGAAGAGACAGGAGGAAGAGAGAGGAAGAGGAGAGAGAAGGAAGAGAGAGGAGGTTGAGAGAGGAGGAGGAGAGAGCAGGAGGAGAGAGAAGGAAGAGAGAGGAGGAAGAGAGAGGAGGAAGAGAGAGGAGGAAGAGAGAGGAGGAAGAGAGAGGAGGAAGTGATAGGAGGAAGAGAGAGGAGGAAGAAACAGGATGAAGAGACAGGAGGAAGAGAGAGGAAGAGGAGAGAGAAGGAAGAGAGAGGAGGTTGAGAGAGGAGGAGGAGAGAGGAGGATGAGAGAGGAGGAAGAGAGAGTAAGAGGAGAGAGGAGGAAGAGAGAGGAGGAAGAGAAAGGAGAAATAAAGAGGAGGAAGAGAGAGGAAGAGGAGAGAGAAGGAAGAGAGACGAGGAAGAGAGAGGAGTAAGAGAAAGGAGGAAGAGAGAGGACGAAGAGTGAGGAGGAGGAGAGAGGAAGACTAAAGAGGAGGAAGAGAGAGTAGGAAGAGAGAGCAGGAAGAGAGAGGAGGAAGAGAGTGGAAGAGGAGAGAGGAGGAAGAGAGAGGAGGAAGAGAGAGGAGGAAGAGAGAGGAAGAGGAGAGAGCAGGAATAGTGAGGAGGAAGAGAGAGGAGGCGGAGAGAGGAGGAGGAGAGACAAGGAAGAGAGAGGAGGAAGAGAGAGGAGGAAGAGAGAGGAGGAGGAGAGAGAAGGAAGAGAGAGGAGGAAAAGAGAGGAGGAAGAGAGGAAGAGGAGAGAGAAGGAAGGGAGAGGAGGATGAGAGAGGAGGAGGAGAGAGGAGGAAGAGACAGGAGGAAGAGATAGAAGGAAGAGAGAGGAGGAAGAGAGAGGAAGAGGAGAGAGGTGGAGGAGAGAAGAGGAAGAGGGAAGAGGAAGAGAGAGGAAGAGGAGAGAGAGGAAGAGAGAGGAGGAGGGGAGAGTAGGAGGAGAGAGGAGGAAGAGAGAGGAGGAGGAGAGAGGAGGAAGAGAGAGGAGGAGGTGAGATTAGGAAGAGAGCGGAGGAAGAGAGAAGAGGAAGAGAGAGGAGGAATAGAGAGGAGAAAGAGAGAGGAGGAAGAGAGAGGAGGAAGAGAGAGGAGGAGGAGAGAGGACGAAGAGAGAGGAGAAAGAGAGAGGAAGAGGAGAGAGCAGGAGGAGAGAGGAGGAAGACAGAGGAGGAGGAGAGAGGAGGAAGAGAGAGGAGGAGGAGAGAGAAGGAAGAGAGAGGAGGAAGAGAGAGGAGGAAGAGACAGGAGGAAGAGAGAGGAGGAAGAGAGAGGAGGAAGAGAGAGAAGGAGGAGAAACAAGGAAGTGAGATGAGGAAGAGATAGGAGGAAGAGACTGGAGGAAGAGACAGTAGGAAGAGAGAGGAAGAGGATAAATGAGGAAGAGAGAGGAGGATGAGAGTGGAGAAGGAGAGAGGAATAAGAGAAAGGAGGAAGAGAGAGGAGGAAGAGAGAGGAGAAAGAGAGAGGAAGAAGAGAGAGGAAGAGGAGAGAGAAGTAAGAGAGGAGGAAGACAGAGTAGGAAGATAGAGGAGTATGAGAGAGGAAGAGGAGACAGGAGGAGGAGAGAGGAGGAGGAGAGAGACGCAAGAGAGAGGAGGAAGAGAGAGGAGGAAGATAGAGGAGGAAGTGTGAGGAGGAAGAGAGAGTAGGAAGAGAGTGGAGGAAGAGAGAGGAGGAAGAGATAGGAGGAAGAGAGAGGAGGAAGAGAGAGGAGGAAGAGAGAGGAAGAGGAGAGAGAAGGAAGGGAGAGGAGGAAGAGAGTGGAGGAGGAGAGAGGAGAAGCAGAGAGAAGGAAGAGAGAGGAGGAAGAGAGAGGAGGAAGAGAGAGGAAGAAGATAGAGGAGGAAGTGTGAGGAGGAAGAGAGAGTAGGAAGAGAGTGGAGGAAGAGAGAGGAGGAAGAGAGAGGAGAAAGAGAGAGGAGGAAGAGAGAGGGCGAAGAGACACGAGGAAGAGAGAGGAGGGAGAGAGAGGAGGAATAGAGAGGAGGAAGAGAGAGGGGGAAGAGAGAGGAAGAGGAGAGAAGTGCAGGAGAGAAGAGGAAGAGAGAGGAGGAAGAGAGAGGAAGAGAAGAGAGGAGGAAAAGAGAGGAGGAAGAGAGAGGAGGAAAAGAGAGGAAGAGGAGAGAGAAGGAAGAGAGAGGAGGAAGAGAGAGGAGGAGGAGAGAGGAAGAGGAGAGAGAAGGCAGATAGAGGAGGAAGAGAGAGCAGGAAGAGACAGGAGAAAGAGAGAGGAGGAAGAGATAGGAGGAAGAGAGAGGAGGAAGAAAGAGGAGGAAGAGAGAGGAGGAAGAGAGAGGAAGAGGAGAGAGAAGGAAGAGAGAGGAGGAAGAGAGAGCAGGAAGAGACAGGAGAAAGAGAGAGGAGGAAGAAAGAGGAGGAAGAGAGAGGAGGAAGAGAGAGGAGGAAGAGAGAGGAGGTAGAGAGAGGAAGAGGAGAGAGGAGGAAGAGAGAGGAGGAAGAGAGAGGAGGAAGAGAGAGGAGGAAGAGAGAGGTGGAAGAAAGAGGAGGAAGAGAGAGCTGGAGGAGAGAGGAGGAGGAGAGAGGAGGAATAGAGTGGAGGAAGAGAGAGGAGGAAGAGGGAGGAGAAAGAGAGAGAAGTAAGAGAGAGGAGGAAGAAAGAGGAGGAAGAGAGAGGAGGAAGAAAGAGGAAGAGGAGAGAGAAGGAATAGAGAGGAGGAAGAGACACGAGGAAGAAAGAGGAGGAAGAGAGAGGAGGAAGAGAGAGGAGGAGGAGAGAGAAGGAAGAGAGAGGAGGAGGAGAGAGGAGGAAGAGAGAGGAGGAGGAGAGATAAGAAAGAGAGAAGAGGAAGAGACAGGAGGAAGAGAGAGGAGGAAGAGACAGGAGGAAGAGAGTTGAGGAAGAGAGAGGAGGAAGAGAGAGGAGGAAGAGAAATGAGGAAGAGAGAGTAGGAAGGGACAGGAGGAAGAGACAGGAGGAAGAGAGAGGAGGATGAGAGATGAGAAGGAGAAAGGAGGAAGGGAGATAAGGAAGAGAGAGGAGGAAGAGAGAGGAGAAAGAGAGAGGAGGAAGAGACAGGAGGAAGAGAGAGGAAGAGGAGAGAGGAGGAAGAGAGAGGAGGGTGAGAGAGGACGAAGAGAGAGGAGGAAGAGAGAGGAAGAGGAGAGAGGAGGAGGAGAGAGGAGGATGAGTGAGGAGGAAAAGAGCGGAGGAAGAGAGAGGAGGAGAGAGAGGAAGAAGAGAGAGGAAGAGGAGAGAGGAGGAGAGAGGAGGAAGAGAGGAGGAAAAGAGAGGAGGAAGAGAGAGGAAGAGGAGAGAGGAGGAGGAGAGAGTAGGAAGAGAGAGGAGGAGGAGAGAGGAGAAGGAGAGAGGAGTAAGAGAAAGGAGGAAGAGAGAGGAGTAAGAGAGAGGAGGAAGAGAGAGGAAGAGGAAAGAGGAACAAGAGACAGGAGGAAGAGAGAGGAGGAAGAGAGAGGAGGAAGAGAGAGGAAGAGGAGAGAGGTGGAGGAGAGAAGTGTAAGACAGAGGAGGAAGAGACAGGAAGAGGAGAGAGAAGGAAGAGAGAGGAGGAAGAGAGAGGAGAAAGAGAGAGGAGGAAGAGAGAGGAGGAGGAAAGAGGAGAAGGAGAGAGACGGAAGAGAGAGGAGGAAGAGAGAGGAGGAAGAGAAAGGAAGAAGATAGAGGAGGAAGTGAGAGGAAGAGGAGAGAGGTGGAGGAGAGAAGAGGAAGAGAGAGGAGGAAGAGAGATGAAGAGGAGAGAGGAGGTAGAGAGAGGATGAGGAGAGAGTAGGAGGAGAGAGGAGGAAGAGAGAGGAGGAAGAGAGAGGAGGAAGAGAGAGGACGAAGAGACAGGAGGAAGAGAGAGGAGGAAAAAACAGGAGGAAGAAACAGGAGGAAGAGAGAGGAGGATGAGAGAGGAGCAGGAGAGAAGAGTAAGAGAGAGGAGGAAGAGAGAGGAGGAAGAAAGAGGAGGAAGAGAGAGGAGGAAGAGAGAGGAAGAGGAGAGAGGAGGAAGAGAGAGGAAGAAGAGAGAGGAGGAAGATAGAGGAGGAAGTGAGAGGAGGAAAAGAGAGGAGGAAGAGAGAGGAGGAAGACAGAGGAGGAAGAAAGAGGAGGAAGAGAGAGGAGGAAGAGAGAGGAAGAGGAGAGAGGAGGAAGAGAGAGGAGAAAAAGAGAGGAAGAGGAGAGAGGAAGAGGAGAGAGAAGGAAGAGAGAGGAGGAAGAGAGAGCAGGAAGAGACAGGAGAAAGAGAGAGGAGGAAGAGATAGGAGGAAGAGAGAGGAATAAGAAAGAGGAGGAAGAGAGAGGAGGAAGAGGAGAGATGAAGAGGAGAGAGAAGGAAGAGAGAGGAGGAAGAGAGAGCAGGAAGAGAGAGGAGAAAGAGAGAGGAGGAAGAAAGAGGAGGAAGAGAGAGGAGGAAGAGAGAGGAGGAGGAGAGAGGAGGAAGAGAGAGGAGGAAGAGACAGGAGGAAGAGAGAGGAGGAGGAGAGAGAAGGAAGAGAGAGGTGGAAGAGAGAGGAGGAAGAGAGAGGAGGAAGAAAGAGGAGGAAGAGAGAGTTGGAGGAGAGAGGAGGAGGAGAGAGGAGGAATAGAGTGGAGGAAGAGAGAGGAGGAAGAGAGAGGAGGAGGAGAGAAGAGGAAGAGAGAGGAGGATGAGAGAGGAGGAGGAGAGAGGAGGAGGAGAGAGAAGGAAGAGAGAGGAGGAAGAGAGAGGAGGAAGAGAGAGGAGGAAGAGACAGGAGGAAGAAATAGGAGGAAGAGAGAGGAGGAAGAGAGGAAGAGGAGAGAGAAGGAAGAGAGAGGAGGATGAGAAAGCAGGAGGAGAGAGGAGGAGGAGAGAGAAGGAAGAGAGAGGAGGAAGAGAGAGGAGGAAGAGAGAGGAGGAAGAGACAGGAGGAAGAGATAGGAGGAAGAGAGAGGAGGAAGAGAGAGGAAGAGGAGAGAAGTGGAGGAGAGAAGAGGAAGAGAGAGGAGGAGGGGAGAGTAGGAGGAGAGAGGAGGAGGAGAGAAGAGGAAGAGAGAGGAGGAATAGAGAGGAGGAAGAGAGAGGAGGAAGAGAGAGGAGGAAGAGAGAGGAGGAGAGAGTAGGAGGAGAGAGGACCAAGAGAGAGGAGGAAGAGAGAGGAAGAGGAGAGAGCAGGAGGAGAGAGGAGGAAGACAGAGGAGGAGGAGAGAGGAGGAAGAGAGAGGAGGAGGAGAGAGAAGGAAGAGACAGGAGGAAGAGGGAGGAGGAAGAGAGAGGAGGAGGAGAGAGGAGGAGGAGAGAGAAGGAAAGGAGAGGAGGAAGAGAGAGGAGGAAGAGAGAGGAAGAAGATAGAGGAGGAAGTGAGAGGAGGATAAGAGAAATGGAAGAGAGAGGAGGAAGAGAGATGAGGAAGAAAGAGGAGGAAGAGAGAGGAGGAAGATCCAGGAGGAAGTGAGAGGAGGAAGAGAGAGGAGGAAGAGAGAAGAGGAAGAGACAGGAGGAAGAAATAGGAGGAAGAGAGAGGAGGAAGAGAGAGGAAGAGGATAGAGGAGGAGGAGAGAGAAGAAAGAGAGAGGAGGAAGAGAGAGGAGGAAGAGAGATGAGGAAGAGAGAGGAGGAAGAGAGAGGAGGAAGTGAGAGGAGGAAGAGAGAGGAGGAAGAGAGAGGAGGAAGAGGGAGAAGAAAGAGAGAGGAGTAAGAGAAAGGAGGAAGAGAGAGGAGGAAGAGAGAGTAGGATGTGACAGGAGGAGGAGAGAGGTGGAAGAGAGAGGACGAAGAGAGAGGAGGAAGAGAGAGGAGCAAGAGAGAGGAGGAGGAGAGAGAAGGAAGAGAGAGGAGGAAGAGAGAGAAGGAAGAGAGAGGAGGAAGAGAGACGAGGAAGAGAGAGGAGGAAGAGAGTGCAGGAAGAGAGAGGAAGAGGATAGAGAAGGAAGAGATAGGAAGAAGAGAGAGGAGGAGGAGAGAGGAGGAGGAGAGAAAAGGAAGTGAGAGGAGTAAGAGAGAGGAGTAAGAGAGAGTAGGAGGAGAGAGGAGAAGGAGAGAGGAGGAAGAGAGAGGAGGAAGAGAGAGGAAGAGCAGAGAGGAGGAGGATACAGGACGAGGAGAGAGGAGGAAGAGAGAGGAGGAAGAGACAGGAGTAATAGAGTGGAGGAAAAGAGAGGAAAAGGAGATAGGAGGAAGAGAGAGGAGGAAGAGACAGGAGGAAGAGAGAGGAGGAAGAGAGAGGAAGAGGAGAGAGGAGGAGGAGAGAGGAGGAAGAGAGAGGAGGAAGAGAGGAAGAGGAGAGAGAAGGAAGGGAGAGGAGGATGAGAGAGGAGGAGGAGAGAGGAGGAAGAGACAGGAGGAAGAGATAGAAGGAAGAGAGAGGAGGAAGAGAGAGGAAGAGGAGAGAGGTGGAGTAGAGAAGAGGAAGAGAGAAGAGGAAGAGAGAGGAAGAGGAGAGAGAGGAAGAGAGAGGAGGAGGGGAGAGTAGGAGGAGAGAGGAGGAAGAGAGAGGAGGAGGAGAGAGGAGGAAGAGAGAGGAGGAGGTGAGATTAGGAAGAGAGCGGAGGAAGAGAGAAGAGGAAGAGAGAGGAGGAATAGAGAGGAGAAAGAGAGAGGAGGAAGAGAGAGGAGGAAGAGAGAGGAGGAGGAGAGAGGACGAAGAGAGAGGAGAAAGAGAGAGGAAGAGGAGAGAGCAGGAGGAGAGAGGAGGAAGACAGAGGAGGAGGAGAGAGGAGGAAGAGAGAGGAGGAGGAGAGAGAAGGAAGAGAGAGGAGGAAGAGAGAGGAGGAAGAGACAGGAGGAAGAGAGAGGAGGAAGAGAGAGGAGGAAGAGAGAGAAGGAGGAGAAACAAGGAAGTGAGATGAGGAAGAGATAGGAGGAAGAGACAGGAGGAAGAGACAGTAGGAAGAGAGAGGAAGAGGATAAATGAGGAAGAGAGAGGAGGATGAGAGTGGAGAAGGAGAGAGGAATAAGAGAAAGGAGGAAGAGAGAGGAGGAAGAGAGAGGAGAAAGAGAGAGGAAGAAGAGAGAGGAAGAGGAGAGAGAAGTAAGAGAGGAAGAAGACAGAGTAGGAAGATAGAGGAGTATGAGAGAGGAAGAGGAGACAGGAGGAGGAGAGAGGAGGAGGAGAGAGACGCAAGAGAGAGGAGGAAGAGAGAGGAGGAAGATAGAGGAGGAAGTGTGAGGAGGAAGAGAGAGTAGGAAGAGAGTGGAGGAAGAGAGAGGAGGAAGAGATAGGAGGAAGAGAGAGGAGGAAGAGAGAGGAGGAAGAGAGAGGAAGAGGAGAGAGAAGGAAGGGAGAGGAGGAAGAGAGTGGAGGAGGAGAGAGGAGAAGCAGAGAGAAGGAAGAGAGAGGAGGAAGAGAGAGGAGGAAGAGAGAGGAAGAAGATAGAGGAGGAAGTGTGAGGAGGAAGAGAGAGTAGGAAGAGAGTGGAGGAAGAGAGAGGAGGAAGAGAGAGGAGAAAGAGAGAGGAGGAAGAGAGAGGGCGAAGAGACACGAGGAAGAGAGAGGAGGGAGAGAGAGGAGGAATAGAGAGGAGGAAGAGAGAGGGGGAAGAGAGAGGAAGAGGAGAGAAGTGCAGGAGAGAAGAGGAAGAGAGAGGAGGAAGAGAGAGGAAGAGAAGAGAGGAGGAAAAGAGAGGAGGAAGAGAGAGGAGGAAAAGAGAGGAAGAGGAGAGAGAAGGAAGAGAGAGGAGGAAGAGAGAGGAGGAGGAGAGAGGAAGAGGAGAGAGAAGGCAGATAGAGGAGGAAGAGAGAGCAGGAAGAGAGAGGAGAAAGAGAGAGGAGGAAGAGATAGGAAGAAGAGAGAGGAGGAAGAAAGAGGAGGAAGAGAGAGGAGGAAGAGAGAGGAAGAGGAGAGAGAAGGAAGAGAGAGGAGGAAGAGAGAGCAGGAAGAGACAGGAGAAAGAGAGAGGAGGAAGAAAGAGGAGGAAGAGAGAGGAGGAAGAGAGAGGAGGAAGAGAGAGGAGGTAGAGAGAGGAAGAGGAGAGAGGAGGAAGAGAGAGGAGGAAGAGAGAGGAGGAAGAGAGAGGAGGAGGAGAGAGAAGGAAGAGAGAGGTGGAAGAAAGAGGAGGAAGAGAGAGCTGGAGGAGAGAGGAGGAGGAGAGAGGAGGAATAGAGTGGAGGAAGAGAGAGGAGGAAGAGGGAGGAGAAAGAGAGAGAAGTAAGAGAGAGGAGGAAGAAAGAGGAGGAAGAGAGAGGAGGAAGAAAGAGGAAGAGGAGAGAGAAGGAATAGAGAGGAGGAAGAGACACGAGGAAGAAAGAGGAGGAAGAGAGAGGAGGAAGAGAGAGGAGGAGGAGAGAGAAGGAAGAGAGAGGAGGAGGAGAGAGGAGGAAGAGAGAGGAGGAGGAGAGATAAGAAAGAGAGAAGAGGAAGAGACAGGAGGAAGAGAGAGGAGGAAGAGACAGGAGGAAGAGAGTTGAGGAAGAGAGAGGAGGAAGAGAGAGGAGGAAGAGAAATGAGGAAGAGAGAGTAGGAAGGGACAGGAGGAAGAGACAGGAGGAAGAGAGAGGAGGATGAGAGATGAGAAGGAGAAAGGAGGAAGGGAGATAAGGAAGAGAGAGGAGGAAGAGAGAGGAGAAAGAGAGAGGAGGAAGAGACAGGAGGAAGAGAGAGGAAGAGGAGAGAGGAGGAAGAGAGAGGAGGGTGATAGAGGACGAAGAGAGAGGAGGAAGAGAGAGGAAGAGGAGAGAGGAGGAGGAGAGAGGAGGATGAGTGAGGAGGAAAAGAGCGGAGGAAGAGAGAGGAGGAGAGAGAGGAAGAAGAGAGAGGAAGAGGAGAGAGGAGGAGAGAGGAGGAAGAGAGGAGGAAAAGAGAGGAGGAAGAGAGAGGAAGAGGAGAGAGGAGGAGGAGAGAGGAGGAAGAGAGAGGAGGAGGAGAGAGGAGAAGGAGAGAGGAGTAAGAGAAAGGAGGAAGAGAGAGGAGTAAGAGAGAGGAGGAAGAGAGAGGAAGAGGAAAGAGGAACAAGAGACAGGAGGAAGAGAGAGGAGGAAGAGAGAGGAGGAAGAGAGAGGAAGAGGAGAGAGGTGGAGGAGAGAAGTGTAAGACAGAGGAGGAAGAGACAGGAAGAGGAGAGAGAAGGAAGAGAGAGGAGGAAGAGAGAGGAGAAAGAGAGAGGAGGAAGAGAGAGGAGGAGGAAAGAGGAGAAGGAGAGAGACGGAAGAGAGAGGAGGAAGAGAGAGGAGGAAGAGAGAGGAAGAAGATAGAGGAGGAAGTGAGAGGAAGAGGAGAGAGGTGGAGGAGAGAAGAGGAAGAGAGAGGAGGAAGAGAGATGAAGAGGAGAGAGGAGGTAGAGAGAGGATGAGGAGAGAGTAGGAGGAGAGAGGAGGAAGAGAGAGGAGGAAGAGAGAGGAGGAAGAGAGAGGACGAAGAGACAGGAGGAAGAGAGAGGAGGAAAAAACAGGAGGAAGAAACAGGAGGAAGAGAGAGGAGGATGAGAGAGGAGCAGGAGAGAAGAGTAAGAGAGAGGAGGAAGAGAGAGGAGGAAGAAAGAGGAGGAAGAGAGAGGAGGAAGAGAGAGGAAGAGGAGAGAGGAGGAAGAGAGAGGAAGAAGAGAGAGGAGGAAGATAGAGGAGGAAGTGAGAGGAGGAAAAGAGAGGAGGAAGAGAGAGGAGGAAGACAGAGGAGGAAGAAAGAGGAGGAAGAGAGAGGAGGAAGAGAGAGGAAGAGGAGAGAGGAGGAAGAGAGAGGAGAAAAAGAGAGGAAGAGGAGAGAGGAAGAGGAGAGAGAAGGAAGAGAGAGGAGGAAGAGAGAGCAGGAAGAGACAGGAGAAAGAGAGAGGAGGAAGAGATAGGAGGAAGAGAGAGGAATAAGAAAGAGGAGGAAGAGAGAGGAGGAAGAGGAGAGATGAAGAGGAGAGAGAAGGAAGAGAGAGGAGGAAGAGAGAGCAGGAAGAGAGAGGAGAAAGAGAGAGGAGGAAGAAAGAGGAGGAAGAGAGAGGAGGAAGAGAGAGGAGGAGGAGAGAGGAGGAAGAGAGAGGAGGAAGAGACAGGAGGAAGAGAGAGGAGGAGGAGAGAGAAGGAAGAGAGAGGTGGAAGAGAGAGGAGGAAGAGAGAGGAGGAAGAAAGAGGAGGAAGAGAGAGTTGGAGGAGAGAGGAGGAGGAGAGAGGAGGAATAGAGTGGAGGAAGAGAGAGGAGGAGGAGAGAAGAGGAAGAGAGAGGAAGAGGAGAGAGAAGGAAGAGAGAGGAGGAAGAGAGAGGAGGAGAGAGGAGGAGGAGAGAGAAGGAAGAGAGAGGAGGAAGAGAGAGGAGGAAGAGAGGGAGAGGAGAGAGAAGGAAGAGAGAGGAGGATGAGAGAGGAGGAGGAGAGAGGAGGAGGAGAGAGAAGGAAGAGAGAGGAGGAAGAGAGAGGAGGAAGAGAGAGGAGGAAGAGACAGGAGGAAGAAATAGGAGGAAGAGAGAGGAGGAAGAGAGGAAGAGGAGAGAGAAGGAAGAGAGAGGAGGATGAGAAAGCAGGAGGAGAGAGGAGGAGGAGAGAGAAGGAAGAGAGAGGAGGAAGAGAGAGGAGGAAGAGAGAGGAGGAAGAGACAGGAGGAAGAGATAGGAGGAAGAGAGAGGAGGAAGAGAGAGGAAGAGGAGAGAAGTGGAGGAGAGAAGAGGAAGAGAGAGGAGGAGGGGAGAGTAGGAGGAGAGAGGAGGAGGAGAGAAGAGGAAGAGAGAGGAGGAATAGAGAGGAGGAAGAGAGAGGAGGAAGAGAGAGGAGGAAGAGAGAGGAGGAGAGAGTAGGAGGAGAGAGGACCAAGAGAGAGGAGGAAGAGAGAGGAAGAGGAGAGAGCAGGAGGAGAGAGGAGGAAGACAGAGGAGGAGGAGAGAGGAGGAAGAGAGAGGAGGAGGAGAGAGAAGGAAGAGACAGGAGGAAGAGGGAGGAGGAAGAGAGAGGAGGAGGAGAGAGGAGGAGGAGAGAGAAGGAAAGGAGAGGAGGAAGAGAGAGGAGGAAGAGAGAGGAAGAAGATAGAGGAGGAAGTGAGAGGAGGATAAGAGAAAAGGAAGAGAGAGGAGGAAGAGAGATGAGGAAGAAAGAGGAGGAAGAGAGAGGAGGAAGATCCAGGAGGAAGTGAGAGGAGGAAGAGAGAGGAGGAAGAGAGAAGAGGAAGAGACAGGAGGAAGAAATAGGAGGAAGAGAGAGGAGGAAGAGAGAGGAAGAGGATAGAGGAGGAGGAGAGAGAAGAAAGAGAGAGGAGGAAGAGAGAGGAGGAAGAGAGATTAGGAAGAGAGAGGAGGAAGAGAGAGGAGGAAGTGAGAGGAGGAAGAGAGAGGAGGAAGAGAGAGGAGGAAGAGGGAGAAGAAAGAGAGAGGAGTAAGAGAAAGGAGGAAGAGAGAGGAGGAAGAGAGAGTAGGATGTGACAGGAGGAGGAGAGAGGTGGAAGAGAGAGGACGAAGAGAGAGGAGGAAGAGAGAGGAGCAAGAGAGAGGAGGAGGAGAGAGAAGGAAGAGAGAGGAGGAAGAGAGAGAAGGAAGAGAGAGGAGGAAGAGAGACGAGGAAGAGAGAGGAGGAAGAGAGTGCAGGAAGAGAGAGGAAGAGGATAGAGAAGGAAGAGATAGGAAGAAGAGAGAGGAGGAGGAGAGAGGAGGAGGAGAGAAAAGGAAGTGAGAGGAGTAAGAGAGAGGAGTAAGAGAGAGTAGGAGGAGAGAGGAGAAGGAGAGAGGAGGAAGAGAGAGGAGGAAGAGAGAGGAAGAGCAGAGAGGAGGAGGATACAGGACGAGGAGAGAGGAGGAAGAGAGAGGAGGAAGAGACAGGAGTAATAGAGTGGAGGAAAAGAGAGGAAAAGGAGATAGGAGGAAGAGAGAGGAGGAAGAGAGAGGAGGAAGAGACAGGAGGAAGAGAGAGGAGGAAGAGAGAGGAAGAGGAGAGAGGAGGAGGAGAGAGGAGGAAGAGAGAGGAGGAGGAGAGAGAAGGAAGAGAGAGGAGGAGGAGAGAGGAGGAAGAGAGAGGAGGAGGAGAGATAAGAAAGAGAGAAGAGGAAGAGACAGGAGGAAGAGAGAGGAGGAAGAGACAGGAGGAAGAGAGTTGAGGAAGAGAGAGGAGGAAGAGAGAGGAGGAAGAGAAATGAGGAAGAGAGAGTAGGAAGGGACAGGAGGAAGAGACAGGAGGAAGAGAGAGGAGGATGAGAGATGAGAAGGAGAAAGGAGGAAGGGAGATAAGGAAGAGAGAGGAGGAAGAGAGAGGAGAAAGAGAGAGGAGGAAGAGACAGGAGGAAGAGAGAGGTAGAGGAGAGAGGAGGAAGAGAGAGGAGGGTGAGAGAGGACGAAGAGAGAGGAGGAAGAGAGAGGAAGAGGAGAGAGGAGGAGGAGAGAGGAGGATGAGTGAGGAGGAAAAGTGCGGAGGAAGAGAGAGGAGGAGAGAGAGGAAGAAGAGAGAGGAAGAGGAGAGAGGAGGAGAGAGGAGGAAGAGAGGAGGAAAAGAGAGGAGGAAGAGAGAGGAAGAGGAGAAAGGAGGAGGAGAGAGGAGGAAGAGAGAGGAGGAGGAGAGAGGAGAAGGAGAGAGGAGTAAGAGAAAGGAGGAAGAGAGAGGAGTAAGAGAGAGGAGGAAGAGAGAGGAAGAGGAAAGAGGAACAAGAGACAGGAGGAAGAGAGAGGAGGAAGAGAGAGGAGGAAGAGAGAGGAAGAGGAGAGAGGTGGAGGAGAGAAGAGTAAGACAGAGGAGGAAGAGACAGGAAGAGGAGAGAGAAGGAAGAGAGAGGAGGAAGAGAGAGGAGAAAGAGAGAGGAGGAAGAGAGAGGAGGAGGAAAGAGGAGAAGGAGAGAGACGGAAGAGAGAGGAGGAAGAGAGAGGAGGAAGAGAGAGGAAGAAGATAGAGGAGGAAGTGAGAGGAAGAGGAGAGAGGTGGAGGAGAGAAGAGGAAGAGAGAGGAGGAAGAGAGATGAAGAGGAGAGAGGAGGTAGAGAGAGGATGAGGAGAGAGTAGGAGGAGAGAGGAGGAAGAGAGAGGAGGAAGAGAGAGGAGGAAGAGAGAGGACGAAGAGACAGGAGGAAGAGAGAGGAGGAAAAAACAGGAGGAAGAAACAGGAGGGAGAGAGGAGGATGAGAGAGGAGCAGGAGAGAAGAGTAAGAGAGAGGAGGAAGAGAGAGGAGGAAGAAAGAGGAGGAAGAGAGAGGAGGAAGAGAGAGGAAGAGGAGAGAGGAGGAAGAGAGAGGAAGAAGAGAGAGGAGGAAGATAGAGGAGGAAGTGAGAGGAGGAAAAGAGAGGAGGAAGAGAGAGGAGGAAGACAGAGGAGGAAGAAAGAGGAGGAAGAGAGAGGAGGAAGAGAGATGAAGAGGATAAATGAGGAAGAGAGAGGAGGATGAGAGAGGGGGAAGAGAAAGGAGGAACAGACAGGAGGAAGAAAGAGGAGGAAGAGAGAGGAGGAAGAGAGAGGAGGAGGAGAGAGGAGGAGAGAGGAGGAGGAGAGAGGAGGAAGAGAGAGGAGGAAGAGAGAGGAGGAAGAAAGAGGAGGAAGTGAGTGGAGGAAGAGAGAGGAGGAAGAGATAGGAGGATGAAAGAGGAGAAGGAGAGAGGAGTAAGAGAAAGGAGGAAGAGAAAGGAAAAGGAGAGAGGTGGAGGAGATAGGTGGAAGAGAGAAGAGGAGGAGAGAGGAGGAAGAGAGAGAAGGAAGAGAGAGGAGGAACAGACAGGAGTAATAGAGAGGAGGAAGAGAGAGGAGGAGGAGAGAGGAGGAGGAGAGAGGAGGAAGAGAGAGGAAGAAGATAGAGGAGGAAGTGAGAGGAGGAAAAGAGAGGAGGAAGAGAGAGGAGGAAGAGAGAGGAGGAAGAAAGAGGAGGAAGAGAGAGGAGGAAGAGAGATGAAGAGGAGAGAGAAGGAAGAGAGAGGAGGAAGAGAGAGGAGGAGGAGAGAGGAAGAGGAGAGAGAAGGAAGAGAGAGGAGGAAGAGAGAGGAGGAAGAGAGAGGAGGAAGAGAAAGGAGGAAGAGAGAGGAGGAAGTGATAGGAGGAAGAGAGAGGAGGAAGAAACAGGATGAAGAGACAGGAGGAAGAGAGAGGAAGAGGAGAGAGAAGGAAGAGAGAGGAGGTTGAGAGAGGAGGAGGAGAGAGGAGGATGAGAGAGGAGGAAGAGAGAGTAAGAGGAGAGAGGAGGAAGAGAGAGGAGGAAGAGAAAGGAGAAATAAAGAGGAGGAAGAGAGAGGAAGAGGAGAGAGAAGGAAGAGAGACGAGGAAGAGAGAGGAGTAAGAGAAAGGAGGAAGAGAGAGGACGAAGAGTGAGGAGGAGGAGAGAGGAAGACTAAAGAGGAGGAAGAGAGAGTAGGAAGAGAGAGCAGGAAGAGAGAGGAGGAAGAGAGTGGAAGAGGAGAGAGGAGGAAGAGAGAGGAGGAAGAGAGAGGAGGAAGAGAGAGGAAGAGGAGAGAGCAGGAATAGTGAGGAGGAAGAGAAAGGAGGCGGAGAGAGGAGGAGGAGAGACAAGGAAGAGAGAGGAGGAAGAGAGAGGAGGAAGAGAGAGGAGGAGGAGAGAGAAGGAAGAGAGAGGAGGAAAAGAGAGGAGGAAGAGAGGAAGAGGAGAGAGAAGGAAGGGAGAGGAGGATGAGAGAGGAGGAGGAGAGAGGAGGAAGAGACAGGAGGAAGAGATAGAAGGAAGAGAGAGGAGTAAGAGAGAGGAAGAGGAGAGAGGTGGAGGAGAGAAGAGGAAGAGAGAAGAGGAAGAGAGAGGAAGAGGAGAGAGAGGAAGAGAGAGGAGGAGGGGAGAGTAGGAGGAGAGAGGAGGAAGAGAGAGGAGGAGGAGAGAGGAGGAAGAGAGAGTAGGAGGTGAGATTAGGAAGAGAGCGGAGGAAGAGAGAAGAGGAAGAGAGAGGAGGAATAGAGAGGAGAAAGAGAGAGGAGGAAGAGAGAGGAGGAAGAGAGAGGAGGAGGAGAGAGGACGAAGAGAGAGGAGAAAGAGAGAGGAAGAGGAGAGAGCAGGAGGAGAGAGGAGGAAGACAGAGGAGGAGGAGAGAGGAGGAAGAGAGAGGAGGAGGAGAGAGAAGGAAGAGAGAGGAGGAAGAGAGAGGAGGAAGAGACAGGAGGAAGAGAGAGGAGGAAGAGAGAGGAGGAAGAGAGAGAAGGAGGAGAAACAAGGAAGTGAGATGAGGAAGAGATAGGAGGAACAGACAGGAGGAAGAGACAGTAGGAAGAGAGAGGAAGAGGATAAATGAGGAAGAGAGAGGAGGATGAGAGAGGAGAAGGAGAGAGGAATAAGAGAAAGGAGGAAGAGAGAGGAGGAAGAGAGAGGAGAAAGAGAGAGAAAGAAGAGAGAGGAAGAGGAGAGAGAAGTAAGAGAGGAGGAAGACAGAGTAGGAAGATAGAGGAGTATGAGAGAGGAAGAGGAGACAGGAGGAGGAGAGAGGAGGAGGAGAGAGACGCAAGAGAGAGGAGGAAGAGAGAGGAGGAAGAGAGTGGAGGAAGAGAGAGGAGGAAGAGATAGGAGGAAGAGAGAGGAGGAAGAGAGAGGAGGAAGAGAGAGGAAGAGGAGAGAGAAGGAAGGGAGAGGAGGAAGAGAGTGGAGGAGGAGAGAGGAGAAGCAGAGAGAAGGAAGAGAGAGGAGGAAGAGAGTGGAGGAAGAGAGAGGAAGAAGATAGAGGAGGAAGTGTGAGGAGGAAGAGAGAGTAGGAAGAGAGTGGAGGAAGAGAGAGGAGGAAGAGAGAGGAGAAAGAGAGAGGAGGAAGAGAGAGGGCGAAGAGACACGAGGAAGAGAGAGGAGGGAGAGAGAGGAGGAATAGAGAGGAGGAAGAGAGAGGGGGAAGAGAGAGGAAGAGGAGAGAAGTGCAGGAGAGAAGAGGAAGAGAGAGGAGGAAGAGAGAGGAAGAGAAGAGAGGAGGAAAAGAGAGGAGGAAGAGAGAGGAGGAAAAGAGAGGAAGAGGAGAGAGAAGGAAGAGAGAGGAGGAAGAGAGAGGAGGAGGAGAGAGGAAGAGGAGAGAGAAGGCAGATAGAGGAGGAAGAGAGAGCAGGAAGAGACAGGAGAAAGAGAGAGGAGGAAGAGATAGGAGGAAGAGAGAGGAGGAAGAAAGAGGAGGAAGAGAGAGGAGGAAGAGAGAGGAAGAGGAGAGAGAAGGAAGAGAGAGGAGGAAGAGAGAGCAGGAAGAGACAGGAGAAAGAGAGAGGAGGAAGAAAGAGGAGGAAGAGAGAGGAGGAAGAGAGAGGAGGAAGAGAGAGGAGGTAGAGAGAGGAAGAGGAGAGAGGAGGAAGAGAGAGGAGGAAGAGAGAGGAGGAAGAGAGAGGAGGAGGAGAGAGAAGGAAGAGAGAGGTGGAAGAAAGAGGAGGAAGAGAGAGGAGGAAGAAAGAGGAGGAAGAGAGAGCTGGAGGAGAGAGGAGGAGGAGAGAGGAGGAATAGAGTGGAGGAAGAGAGAGGAGGAAGAGGGAGGAGAAAGAGAGAGAAGTAAGAGAGAGGAGGAAGAAAGAGGAGGAAGAGAGAGGAGGAAGAAAGAGGAAGAGGAGAGAGAAGGAATAGAGAGGAGGAAGAGACACGAGGAAGAAAGAGGAGGAAGAGAGAGGAGGAAGAAAGAGGATGAAGAGACAGGAGGAAGAGAGAGGAGGAAGAGAGAGGAGGATGAGAGATGAGGAATAGGGAGGAAGTGGAGAGAGAAGGAAGAGAGAGGAGGAAGAGAGAGAAGGAAGAGAGAGGAGCAAGAGAGAGGAGGAAGAGACAGGAGGAAGAGAGAGGAGGAAGTGAGAGGAGGAAGAGAGAGGAGGAAGAGAGAGGAGGAGGAGAGAAGAGGAAGAGAGAGGAATAGGAGAGAGAAGGAAGAGAGAGGAGGAAGAGAGAGGAGGAGGAGAGAGGAGGAGGAGAGAGAAGGAAGAGAGAGGAGGAAGAGAGAGGAGAAAGAGAGGAAGAGGAGAGAGAAGGAAGAGAGAGGAGGATGAGAGAGCAGGAGGAGAGAGGAGGAGGAGAGAGAAGGTAGAGAGAGGAGGAAGAGAGAGGAGGAAGAGAGAGGAGGAAGAGACAGGAGGAAGAGATAGGAGGAAGAGAGAGGAGGAAGAGAGAGGAAGAGGAGAGAGAGGAAGAGAGAGGAGGAGGGGAGAGTAGGAGTAGAGAGGGGGAAGAGAGAGGAGGAAGAGAGCGGAGGAAGAGAGAAGAGGAAGAGAGAGGAGGAATAGAGAGGAGGAAGAGAGAGGAGGAAGACAGAGGAGGAAGAGAGAGGAGGAGGAGAGAGTAGGAGGAGAGAGGACGAAGAGAGAGGAGGAAGAGAGAGGAAGAGGAGAGAGCAGGAGGAGAGAGGGGGAAGACAGAGGAGGAGGAGAGAGGAGGAAGAGAGAGGAGGAGGAGAGAGAAGGAAGAGACAGGAGGAAGAGAGTGGAGGAAGAGAGAGGAGGAAGAGAGAGGAGCAGGAGAAACAAGGAAGTGAGAGGAGGAAGAGATAGGAGGAAGAGACAGGAGGAAGAGAGAGTAGGAAGAGAGAGGAAGAAGAGAGAGGAAGAGAGGAGGAAGACAGAGTAGGAAGATAGAGGAGTATGAGAGAGGAAGAGGAGACAGGAGGAGGAGACAGAAGGAGGAGAGAGACGGAAGAGAGAGGAGTAAGAGAGAGGAGGAAGAGAGAGGAGGAAGAGACAGGAGGAAGAGACAGGAGGAAGAGAGACAAGGAAGACACAGGATGAAGAGACAGGAGGAAGAGAGAGGAAGAGGAGAGAGGAGGAAGAGAGAGGAGGTTGAGAGAGGATGAGGAGAGAGGAGGAGTAGAGAGGAGGAAGAGAGAGGAGGAAGAGAGAGGAGGAAGAGAGAGGAGGAAGAGAGAGTAAGTGGAGAGAGAAGGAAGAGAGAGGAGGAAGAGAGAGGAGTAGGAGAGAGGAGGAATAGGGAGGAATAGGAGAGAGGAGGAAGAGAGAGGAGGAAGAGAGAGTTAAGAGGAGAGAGGAGGAAGAGAGAGGAGGAAGAGAAAGGAGGAAGAGAGAGGAGGAAGAGAGAGGAGGATGAGAGATGAGAATGAGAGAGGAGTAAGAGAAAGGAGGAAGAGAGAGGACGATGAGAGAGGAGGAGGATAGAGGAAGAGTAAAGAGGAGGAAGAGAGAGTAGGAAGAGAGAGCAGGAAGAGAGAGGAGGAAGAGAGTCGAAGAGGAGAGAGGAGGAAGAGAGAGGAGGAAGAGAGAGGAGGAAGAGAGAGGAAGAGGAGAGAGCAGGAATAGTGAGGAGGAAGAGAAAGGAGGAAGAAAGAGGAGGAAGAGAGAGGAAGAGGAGAGAGAAGGAAGAGAGAGGAGGAAGAGAGAGGAGGAGGATAGAGGAGGAATAGGGAGGAATAGGAGAGAGGAGGAAGAGAGAGGAGGAAGAGAGAGTAAGAGGAGAGAGGAGGAAGAGAGAGGAGGTAGAGAGAGGAGGAGGAGAGAGGAGGAGGAGAGAGAAGGAAGAGAGAGGAGGAAGAGAGATGAGAAGGAGAGAGGACTAAGAGAAAGATGGAAGAGAGAGGACGATGAGAGAGGAGGAGGAGAGAGGAATAATAGAGAGGAGGAAGAGAGAGGAAGAGGAGAGAAGAGAAAAAGAGAAGAGGAAGAGAGAGGAGGAAGAGAGAGGAAGAGGAGAGAGAAGGAAGAGAGAGGAGGAAGAGAGAGGAGGAGGAGAGAGGAGGAGGAGAGAGGAGGAGGAGAGAGGAGTAAGAGAAAGGAGGAAGAGAGAGGAGGAAGAGAGCGGAGGAGGAGAGAGAAGGAAAAGATAGGAGGAAAGAGAGGAGGAAGAGAGAGGAATAGGAGAGAGGAGGACGATACAGTACAAGGAAAAGGAGAAAGAGAGAGGAGGAATAGACAGGAGTAATAGAGAGGAGGAAGAGAGAGGAAAAGGAGAGAACAGGAAGAAACAGGAGGAAGAGACAGGAGGAAGAGACAGGAGGAAGAGAGAGCAGGAAGATAGAGGAGGAAGTGAGAGGAGGAAGAGAGAGGAGGAAGGGAGAGGAGGAAGAGACAGGAAGAGAAAAGAGGAGGAAGAGAGAGGAGGAAGAGAGAGGAAGAGGAGAGAGGAGGAAGAGAGGGGAGGAAGAGAGAGGAGGAGGAGAGAGGAGGAGGAGAGAGAAGGAAGAGAGTGGAGGAAGAGAGAGGAGGAAGAGAGAGGAGGAAGAGAGAGGAGGAAGAGAGAGGAGGAAGAGAGATGGGGAAGATAGAGGAGGAAGTGAGAGGAGGAAGAGAGAGGATGAAGAGAGATGTCGAAGAGACTGGAGGAAGAGAGAAAAGGAAGAGACAGGAGGAAGAGACAGGAGGAAGAGAGAGGAGGATGAGAGAGGAGAAGGAGAGAGGAGTAAGAGAAAGGAGGAAGAGAGAGGAGGAAGAGAGAGGAGGAAGAGAGAGGAAGAGGAAAGAGGAGGAAGAGAGAGGAGGAAGAGAGAGGAAGAGGAGAGAGGAGGAATAGAGAGGAGGAAGTGAGAGGAGGAGGAGAGAGGAAGAGGAGAGAGAAGGAAGAGAGAGGAGGAAGAGTGAGCTGGAAGAGAGAGAAGAAAGAGAGAGGAGGATGAGAGAGGAGGAGGAGAGAGGAGGAGGAGAGGGAAGGAAGAGAGAGGAGGAAGAGAGAGGAGGAAGAGAGAGGATGAAGAGGAGGAAGAGAGAGGAGGAAGAGAGAGGAAGAGGAGAGAAGAGGAAGAGAGAGGAGGAACAGACAGGAATAATAGAGAGGAGGAAGAGAGAGGAAGAGGAGAGAGGAGGAAGAGGGAGGAGGAAGAGAGAGTAGGAAGAGAGAAGAGGAGGAGAGAGGAAGAGGAAAGAGGAGGAAGAGAGAGGAGGAAGAGAGAGGAGGAAGAGAGAGGAAGAGGAGAGAAGTGGAGGAGAGAAGAGGAAGAGAGAGGAGGAAGAGAGAGGAAGAGGAGAGAGGAGGAAGAGACAGGAGGAAGAAAGAGGAGGAAGAAAGAGGAGGAAGAAAGAGGAGGAAGAGAGAGGAAGAGGAGAGATAAGGAAGAGAGAGGAGGAAGAGAGAGGAGGAAGAGACAGGAGGAAGAAAGAGGAGGAAGAGAGAGGAGGAAGAGAGAGGAAGAGGAGAGAGGAGGAAGAGACAGGAGGAAGAGAGAGGAGGAAGAGAGAGGAGGAAGAAAGAGGAGGAAAAGATAGCAGGAAGAGAGAGGAAGAGGAGAGAGAAGGAAGAGAGGGGAGGAAGAGAGAGGAGGAGGAAGGAGGAGGAGGAGAGGGAAGGAAGAGAGAGGAGGAAGAGAGAGGAGGAAGAGAGAGGAGGAAGAGAAGGAAGAGATAGGAGGAAGAGAGAGGAAGAGGAGAGAGGAGGAAGAGAGAGGAGGAAGAGAGAGGAATAGGAGAGAAGTGGAGGAGAGCAGAGGAAGAAAGAGGAGGAAGAGAGAGGAAGAGGAGAGAGGATGAAGAGAGATGAGGAAGAGACAGGAGGAAGAGACAGGAGGAAGAAAGAGGAGGAAGAGAGAGGAGGAAGAGAGAGCAGGAAGAGAGAGGAGGAAGATAGAGGAGGAAGTGAGATGAGGAAGAGAGAGGAGAAGAGAGAGGACGAATAGACAGGAGGACGAGAGAGGAGGAAGAGACAGGAGGAAGAGACAGGAGGAAGAGAGAGGAGGATGAGAGATGAGAAGGAGAGAGGAGTAAGAGAGAGGAGGAAGAGAGAGGAGGAAGAGAGAGGAAGAGGAAAGTGGAGGAAGAGAGAGGAGGAAGAGAGGAGGAAGATAGAGGAGGAAGAGAAAGGAAGAGGAGACAAGTGGAGGAGAGAAGAGGAAGAGAGAGGAGGAAGAGAGAGGAGGAAGAGAGAGGAGGAAGAGACAGGAGGAAGAGAGAGGGGGAAGATAGAGGAGGAAGTGAGAGGAGGAAAATAGAGGAGGAAGAGAGAGAGGACGAAGAGACAGGAGGAAGAGGGAGGAGGAAGAGACAGGAGGAAGAGACAGGAGGAAGAGAGAGGAGGATGAGAGAGGAGGAAGAGAGAGGAGGAAGAGAGAGGAGGAAGAGAGAGGAGGAAGAGAGATGAGGAAGAAAGAGGAGGAAGAGAGAGGAGGAAGAGAGAGGAGGAAGAGAGAGGAGGAAGAGAGAGGAGGAAGAGAGATGAGGAAGAAAGAGGAGGAAGAGAGAGGAAGAGGAGAGAGGAGGAAGAGAGGGGAGGAAGAGAGAGGAGGAGGAGAGAAGAGGAAGACATAGGAGGAAGAGAGAGGAAGAGGAGAGAGGAGAAAGAGAGAGGAGGAACAGAAAGGAGGAAGAGAGAGGAGGAAGAGAGAGGAGGAAGAGAGAGGAGGAAGAGAGAGGAGGAAGAGAGAGGAGGAGGAGAGAGGAGGAAGAGAGAGGAAGAGGAGAGAAGAGGAGGAGAGAGGAGGAAGAGAGAGGAGGAGGGGAGAGAAGGAAGAGAGAGGAGGAGGAGAGAAGAGGAAGTGAGAGGAGGAAGATAGAGGAAGAAGAGAGGGGTGGAAGAGAGAGGAGGAAAAGAGAAGAGGAGGAGAGAGGAAGAGGAGAGAGGAGGAAGAGAGAGGAGGAGGAGAGAGAAGGAAGAGAGAGGAGGAGGAGAGAAGACGAAGTGAGAGGAGCAAGAGAGAGGAGGAAGAGAGAAGAGGAAGAGAGATGAGGAATAGAGAGGAGCAAGAGAGAGGAGGAGGAGAGAGAAGGAAGAGAGAGGATTAAGAGAGAAGAGGAAGAGATAGGAGGAAGAGAGAGGAGGAAGATGCAGGAGGAAGAGAGTGGAGGAAGAGAGAGGAGGAAGAGAGAGGAGGAGGAGAGAGGAGTAAGAGAGAGTAGGAGGAGAGAAGAGGATGTGAGAGGAGGAAGAGAGAGGAGGAATAGAGAAGTGGAAGAGAGAGGAGGAAGAGAGAGGACGAAGAGAGAGGAAGAGGAGAGAGGAGGAAGAGCGAGGAGGAACAGACAGGAGTAATAGAGAGGAGGAAGAGAGAGGGAGAGGAGAGAGGCGGAAGAGAGAGAAGGAAGAGACAGGACTAATACAGTGGAGGAAGAGAGAGGAAGAGGAGAGAGAAGGAAGAGAGAAGAGGAAGAGAGAGGAGGAAGAGAGAGGAGGAAGAGAGAGGAGGACGAGAGAGGAGGAGGAGAGAGGAGGAAGAGAGAGGAGGAAGAGAGAGGAGGAGGAGAGAGGAGGAAGAGAGAGGAGGAAGAGAGAGGAGGAGGAGAGAGGAGGAAGAGAGATGAGGAAGAGAGAGGAGGAAGAGAGAGGAGGAGGAGAGAGGAGGAAGAGAGAGGAGGAAGAGAGAGGAGGAGGAGAGAGGAGGAAGAGAGAGGAGGAAGAGAGAGGAGGAGGAGAGAGGAGGAAGAGATGGGAGGAAGAGAGAGGAAGAGCAGAGTGGAGGAAGAGACAGGTGGAAGAGAGCGGAAGAGGAGAGAGGAGGAAGAGAGAGAAGGAGGAGAGAGGAGGAAGAGAGACGAGGAAGAGAGAGGAGGATGAGAGAGGAGGAAGACAGAGGAGGAAGAGGGAGGAGGAGAAAGAGAGAAGGAGTAGAGAGTAAGAAGATAGAGGAGGAAGAGAGAGGAGGGAGAGAGAGGAGGAAGTGAGAGGAGGAAGAGAGAGGAGGAAGAGAGAGGAGGAAGAGACAGGAGGAAGAGAGAGGAGGAGGAGAGAGGAGGAATAGAGAGGAAGAGGAGAGAGGAGGAAGAGAGAGGAAGAAGAGAGAGGAAGAGGAGAGAGGAGGAATAGAGAGGAGGAAGAGAGAGGAGGAAGAGAGAGGAAGAGGAGAGAGGAGGAAGAGAGAGGAGGAAGAGAGAGGAAGAACATAGAGGAGGAAGAGAGAGGAGGAAGAGAGAGGAGGAAGAGAGAGGAAGAGGAGAGAGGTGGAGGAGAGAAGAGTAAGAGAGAGGAGGAAGAGAGAGGAAGAGGAGAGAGGAGGAAGAGAGAGGAGGAAGAAAGAGGAGGAAGAAAGAGGAGGAAGAAAGAGGAGGAAGAGAGAGGAAGAGGAGAGATAAGGAAGAGAGAGGAGGAAGAGAGAGGAGGAAGAGACAGGAGGAAGAAAGAGGAGGAAGAGAGAGGAGGAAGAGAGAGGAAGAGGAGAGAGGAGGAAGAGACAGGAGGAAGAGAGAGGAGGAAGAGAGAGGAGGAAGAAAGAGGAGGAAAAGATAGCAGGAAGAGAGAGGAAGAGGAGAGAGAAGGAAGAGAGGGGAGGAAGAGAGAGGAGGAGGAGAGAGGAGGAGGAGAGGGAAGGAAGAGAGAGGAGGAAGAGAGAGGAGGAAGAGAGAGGAGGAAGAGAAGGAAGAGATAGGAGGAAGAGAGAGGAAGAGGAGAGAGGAGGAAGAGAGAGGAGGAAGAGAGAGGAATAGGAGAGAAGTGGAGGAGAGCAGAGGAAGAAAGAGGAGGAAGAGAGAGGAAGAGGAGAGAGGATGAAGAGAGATGAGGAAGAGACAGGAGGAAGAGACAGGAGGAAGAAAGAGGAGGAAGAGAGAGGAGGAAGAGAGAGCAGGAAGAGAGAGGAGGAAGACAGAGGAGGAAGTTAGATGAGGAAGAGAGAGGAGAAGAGAGAGGACGAATAGACAGGAGGACGAGAGAGGAGGAAGAGACAGGAGGAAGAGACAGGAGGAAGAGAGAGGAGGATGAGAGATGAGAAGGAGAGAGGAGTAAGAGAGAGGAGGAAGAGAGAGGAGGAAGAGAGAGGAAGAGGAAAGTGGAGGAAGAGAGAGGAGGAAGAGAGGAGGAAGATAGAGGAGGAAGAGAAAGGAAGAGGAGACAAGTGGAGGAGAGAAGAGGAAGAGAGAGGAGGAAGAGAGAGGAGGAAGAGAGAGGAGGAAGAGACAGGAGGAAGAGAGAGGGGGAAGATAGAGGAGGAAGTGAGAGGAGGAAAATAGAGGAGGAAGAGAGAGAGGACGAAGAGACAGGAGGAAGAGGGAGGAGGAAGAGACAGGAGGAAGAGACAGGAGGAAGAGAGAGGAGGATGAGAGAGGAGGAAGAGAGAGGAGGAAGAGAGAGGAGGAAGAGAGAGGAGGAAGAGAGATGAGGAAGAAAGAGGAGGAAGAGAGAGGAGGAAGAGAGAGGAGGAAGAGAGAGGAGGAAGAGAGAGGAGGCAGAGAGATGAGGAAGAAAGAGGAGGAAGAGAGAGGAAGAGGAGAGAGGAGGAAGAGAGGGGAGGAAGAGAGAGGAGGAGGAGAGAAGAGGAAGACATAGGAGGAAGAGAGAGGAAGAGGAGAGAGGAGAAAGAGAGAGGAGGAACAGAAAGGAGGAAGAGAGAGGAGGAAGAGAGAGGAGGAAGAGAGAGGAGGAAGAGAGAGGAGGAGGAGAGAGGAGGAAGAGAGAGGAAGAGGAGAGAAGTGGAGGAGAGAGGAGGAAGAGAGAGGAGGAGGGGAGAGAAGGAAGAGAGAGGAGGAGGAGAGAAGAGGAAGTGAGAGGAGGAAGATAGAGGAAGAACAGAGGGGTGGAAGAGAGAGGAGGAAAAGAGAAGAAGAGGAGAGAGGAAGAGGAGAGAGGAGGAAGAGAGAGGAGGAGGAGAGAGAAGGAAGAGAGAGGAGGAGGAGAGAAGAGGAAGTGAGAGGAGCAAGAGAGAGGAGGAAGAGAGAAGAGGAAGAGAGATGAGGAAGAGAGAGGAAGAGGAAAGAGGAGGAAGAGAGAGGAGGAGGAGAGATGAGGAAGAGAGTGGAGGAAGAGAGAGGAAGAGGAGAGTGGAGGAAGAGAGAGGAGGAAGAGTGAGGAGGAAGAAAATGAGGAAGAGAGAGGAGGAAGAGAGAGCAGGAATAGAGTGGAAGAGGAGAGAGGAAGAGGAGAGAGAAGGAAGACAGAGGAGGAAGAGAGAGTAGGAGGAGAGAGGAGGAGGAGAGAGAAGGAAGTGAGAGGAGGAAGAGAGAGTAGGAGGAGAGAGGAGGAGGAGAGAGAAGGAAGTGAGAGGAGGAAGAGAGAGGAGTAAGAGAGTGTAGGAGGAGAGAGGAGAAGGAGACAGGAGTAAGAGAGAGGAGGAAGAGAGAGGAGGAAGAGAGAGGAGGAGGAGAGAGAAGGAGGAGAGAGAAGGAAAGGAGAGGAGGAAGAGATAGGAGGAAGAGAGAGGAGGAAGATAGAGGAGGAAGTGAGAGGAGGAAGAGAGAGGAGGAAGAGAGAGGAGGAAGAGACAGGAGGAAGAAAGCGGAGGAAGAGAGAGGAGGAAGAGAGATGAAGAGGAGAGATAAGGAAGAGAGAGGAGGAAGAGAGAGGAGGAGGAGAGAGGAGGAGGAGAGAGAAGGAAGAGAGAGGAGGAAGAGAGAGGAGGAAAAAACAGGAGGAAGAGAGAGGAGGAAGACAGAGGAGGAAGAGAGAGGAGGAAGAGAGAGGAGGAAGAAAATGAGGAAGAGAGAGGTGGAAGAGAGAGCAGGAATAGAGTGGAAGATGAGAGAGGAAGAGGAGAGAGAAGGAAGACACAAGAGGAAGAGAGAGGAGGAGGAGAGAGGAGGAGGAGAGAGAAGGAAGAGAGAGGAGGAAGAGAGAGGAGGAACAGAGAGGAGGAAGAGAGAGGTGGAGGAGAGAGAAGGAAGAGAGAGGAGGAAGAGAGAGGACAAAGAGAGAGGAGGAAGAGAGAGGAGGAAGAGAGAGGAGGAAGAGAGAGGAGGAAGAGAGAGGAGGAAGAGAGAGGAGGAAGAGAGAGGAGGCAGAGAGATGAGGAAGAAAGAGGAGGAAGAGAGAGGAAGAGGAGAGAGGAGGAAGAGAGGGGAGGAAGAGAGAGGAGGAGGAGAGAAGAGGAAGACATAGGAGGAAGAGAGAGGAAGAGGAGAGAGGAGAAAGAGAGAGGAGGAACAGAAAGGAGGAAGAGAGAGCAGGAAGAGAGAGGAGGAAGAGAGAGGAGGAAGAGAGAGGAGGAGGAGAGAGGAGGAAGAGAGAGGAAGAGGAGAGAAGAGGAGGAGAGAGGAGGAAGAGAGAGGAGGAGGGGAGAGAAGGAAGAGAGAGGAGGAGGAGAGAAGAGGAAGTGAGAGGAGGAAGATAGAGGAAGAACAGAGGGGTGGAAGAGAGAGGAGGAAAAGAGAAGAAGAGGAGAGAGGAAGAGGAGAGAGGAGGAAGAGAGAGGAGGAGGAGAGAGAAGGAAGAGAGAGGAGGAGGAGAGAAGAGGAAGTGAGAGGAGCAAGAGAGAGGAGGAAGAGAGAAGAGGAAGAGAGATGAGGAAGAGAGAGGAAGAGGAAAGAGGAGGAAGAGAGAGGAGGAGGAGAGATGAGGAAGAGAGTGGAGGAAGAGAGAGGAAGAGGAGAGTGGAGGAAGAGAGAGGAGGAAGAGTGAGGAGGAAGAAAATGAGGAAGAGAGAGGAGGAAGAGAGAGCAGGAATAGAGTGGAAGAGGAGAGAGGAAGAGGAGAGAGAAGGAAGACAGAGGAGGAAGAGAGAGTAGGAGGAGAGAGGAGGAGGAGAGAGAAGGAAGTGAGAGGAGGAAGAGAGAGTAGGAGGAGAGAGGAGGAGGAGAGAGAAGGAAGTGAGAGGAGGAAGAGAGAGGAGTAAGAGAGAGTAGGAGGAGAGAGGAGAAGGAGACAGGAGTAAGAGAGAGGAGGAAGAGAGAGGAGGAAGAGAGAGGAGGAGGAGAGAGAAGGAGGAGAGAGAAGGAAAGGAGAGGAGGAAGAGATAGGAGGAAGAGAGAGGAGGAAGATAGAGGAGGAAGTGAGAGGAGGAAGAGAGAGGAGGAAGAGAGAGGAGGAAGAGACAGGAGGAAGAAAGCGGAGGAAGAGAGAGGAGGAAGAGAGATGAAGAGGAGAGATAAGGAAGAGAGAGGAGGAAGAGAGAGGAGGAGGAGAGAGGAGGAGGAGAGAGAAGGAAGAGAGAGGAGGAAGAGAGAGGAGGAAAAAACAGGAGGAAGAGAGAGGAGGAAGACAGAGGAGGAAGAGAGAGGAGGAAGAGAGAGGAGGAAGAAAATGAGGAAGAGAGAGGTGGAAGAGAGAGCAGGAATAGAGTGGAAGAGGTGAGAGGAAGAGGAGAGAGAAGGAAGACACAAGAGGAAGAGAGAGGAGGAGGAGAGAGGAGGAGGAGAGAGAAGGAAGAGAGAGGAGGAAGAGAGAGGAGGAACAGAGAGGAGGAAGAGAGAGGTGGAGGAGAGAGAAGGAAGAGAGAGGAGGAAGAGAGAGGACAAAGAGAGAGGAGGAAGAGAGAGGAGGAAGAGAGAGGAGGAAGAGAGAGGAGGAAGAGAGAGTAGGAGGAGAGAGGAGGTAGAGAGATAAGGAAGTGAGAGGAGGAAGAGAGAGGAGTAAGAGAGAGTAGGAGGAGAGAGGAGAAGGAGACAGGAGTAAGAGAGAGGAGGAAGAGAGAGGAGGAAGAGAGAGGAGGAGGAGAGAGAAGGAGGAGAGAGAAGGAAAGGAGAGGAGGAAGAGATAGGAGGAAGAGAGAGGAGGAAGATAGAGGAGGAAGTGAGAGGAGAAAGAGTGAGGAGGAAGAGAGAGGAGGAAGAGAGGAGGAAGATAGAGGAGGAAGAGAGAGGAGGAAGAGAGATGAAGAGGAGAGAGAAGGAAGAGAGAGGAGGAAGAGAGAGGAGGAGTAGAGAGGAGGAGGAGAGAGAAGCAAGAGAGAGGAGGAAGAGAGAGGAGGAGGAAACAGGAGGAAGAGAGAGGAGGAAGAGAGAGGAGGAAGAGAGAGGAGGAAGAGAGAGGAAGAGGAGAGAGGAGGAAGAGAGAGGAGGAAGAGAGAGGAGGAAGAGAGAGGAAGAGGAGAGAGAAGGAAGAGAGAGGAGGAAGATAGAGGAGGAAATGAGAGGAGGAAGAGAGAGGAGAAAGAGAGAGGAGGGAGAGAGAGGAAGAGGAGAGACGAGGAGGAGAGAGGAGGAAGAGAGAGGAGGAGGAGAGAGGAGGAAGAGACAGGAGGAATAGAGAGGAGGATGAGAGAGGAGAAGGAGAGAGGAGTAAGAGAAAGGAGGAATAGAGAGGAGGAAGAGAGAGGAGGAGGAGAGAGGAGGAAGAGACAGGAGGAAGAGAGAGGAGGATGAGAGAGGAGAAGGAGAGAGGAGTAAGAGAAAGGAGGAATAGAGAGGAGGAAGAGAGAGCAGGAATAGAGTGGAAGAAGAGAGAGGAAGAGGAGAGAGAAGGAAGACAGAGGAGGAAGAGAGAGGAGGAGGAGAGAGGAGGAGGAGAGAGAAGGAAGAGAGAGGAGGAAGAGAGAGGAGGAAGAGAGAGGAGGAAGAGAGAGTAGGAGGAGAGAGGAGGAGGAGAGAGAAGGAAGTGAGAGCACGAAGAGAGAGGACGAAGAGAGAGGAGGAAGAGACAGGAGGAAGAGAGAGGAGGAAGAGAGAGGAGGAAGAGACAGGAGGATGAGAGAGGAAAAGGAGAGAGGAGGAAGAGAGAGGAGGAAGAGAGAGGAGGAAGAGAGAGGAGGAAGAAAATGAGGACGAGAGAGTTGGAATGGAGAGCAGGAATAGAGTGGAAGAGGAGAGAGGAAGAGGAGAGAGAAGGAAGACACAAGAGGAAGAGAGAGGAGGAGGAGAGGGGAGGAGGAGAGAGAAGGAAGAGAGAGGAGGAAGAGAGAGGAGGAACAGAGAGGAGGAAGAGAGAGGTGGAGGAGAGAGAAGGAAGAGAGAGGAGGAAGAGAGAGGACAAAGAGAGAGGAGGAAGAGAGAGGAGGAAGAGAGAGGAGGAAGAGAGAGGAGGAAGAGAGAGTAGGAGGAGAGAGGAGGTAGAGAGAGAAGGAAGTGAGAGGAGGAAGAGAGAGGAGTAAGAGAGAGTAGGAGGAGAGAGGAGAAGGAGACAGGAGTAAGAGAGAGGAGGAAGAGATAGGAGGAAGAGAGAGGAGGAAGATAGAGGAGGAAGTGAGAGGAGGAAGAGTGAGGAGGAAGAGAGAGGAGGAAGAGAGGAGGAAGATAGAGGAGGAAGAGAGAGGAGGAAGAGAGATGAAGAGTAGAGAGAAGGAAGAGAGGAGGAAGAGAGAGGAGGAGTAGAGAGGAGGAGGAGAGAGAAGCAAGAGAGAGGAGGAAGAGAGAGGAGGAGGAAACAGGAGGAAGAGAGAGGAGGAAGAGAGAGGAGGAAGAGAGAGGAGGAAGAGAGAGGAAGAGGAGAGAGGAGGAAGAGAGAGGAGGAAGAGAGAGGAGGAAGAGAGAGGAAGAGGAGAGAGAAGGAAGAGAGAGGAGGAAGATAGAGGAGGAAATGAGAGGAGGAAGAGAGAGGAGAAAGAGAGAGGAGGGAGAGAGAGGAAGAGGAGAGACGAGGAGGAGAGAGGAGGAAGAGAGAGGAGGAGGAGAGAGGAGGAAGAGAGAGGAGGAGGAGAGAGGAGGAAGAGACAGGAGGAATAGAGAGGAGGATGAGAGAGGAGAAGGAGAGAGGAGTAAGAGAAAGGAGGAATAGAGAGGAGGAAGAGAGAGGAGGAGGAGAGAGGAGGAAGAGACAGGAGGAAGAGAGAGGAGGATGAGAGAGGAGAAGGAGAGAGGAGTAAGAGAAAGGAGGAATAGAGAGGAGGAAGAGAGAGCAGGAATAGAGTGGAAGAAGAGAGAGGAAGAGGAGAGAGAAGGAAGACAGAGGAGGAAGAGAGAGGAGGAGGAGAGAGGAGGAGGAGAGAGAAGGAAGAGAGAGGAGGAAGAGAGAGGAGGAAGAGAGAGGAGGAATAGAGAGTAGGAGGAGAGAGGAGGAGGAGAGAGAAGGAAGTGAGAGCACGAAGAGAGAGGACGAAGAGAGAGGAGGAAGAGACAGGAGGAAGAGAGAGGAGGAAGAGAGAGGAGGAAGAGACAGGAGGAAGAGAGAGGAAAAGGAGAGAGGAGGAAGAGAGAGGAGGAAGAGAGAGGAGGAAGAGAGAGGAGGAAGAAAATGAGGACGAGAGAGTTGGAATGGAGAGCAGGAATAGAGTGGAAGAGGAGAGAGGAAGAGGAGAGAGAAGGAAGACACAAGAGGAAGAGAGAGGAGGAGGAGAGAGGAGGAGGAGAGAGAAGGAAGAGAGAGGAGGAAGAGAGAGGAGGAACAGAGAGGAGGAAGAGAGAGGTGGAGGAGAGAGAAGGAAGAGAGAGGAGGAAGAGAGAGGACAAAGAGAGAGGAGGAAGAGAGAGGAGGAAGAGAGAGTAGGAAGAGAGAGTAGGAGGAGAGAGGAGGTAGAGAGAGAAGGAAGTGAGAGGAGGAAGAGAGAGGAGTAAGAGAGAGTAGGAGGAGAGAGGAGAAGGAGACAGGAGTAAGAGAGAGGAGGAAGAGAGAGGAGGAAGAGAGAGGAGGAGGAGAGAGAAGGAGGAGAGAGAAGGAAAGGAGAGGAGGAAGAGATAGGAGGAAGAGAGAGGAGGAAGATAGAGGAGGAAGTTAGAGGAGGAAGAGTGAGGAGGAAGAGAGAGGAGGAAGAGAGGAGGAAGATAGAGGAGGAAGAGAGAGGAGGAAGAGAGATGAAGAGTAGAGAGAAGGAAGAGAGGAGGAAGAGAGAGGAGGAGTAGAGAGGAGGAGGAGAGAGAAGCAAGAGAGAGGAGGAAGAGAGAGGAGGAGGAAACAGGAGGAAGAGAGAGGAGGAAGAGAGAGGAGGAAGAGAGAGGAGGAAGAGAGAGGAAGAGGAGAGAGGAGGAAGAGAGAGGAGGAAGAGAGAGGAGGAAGAGAGAGGAAGAGGAGAGAGAAGGAAGAGAGAGGAGGAAGATAGAGGAGGAAATGAGAGGAGGAAGAGAGAGGAGAAAGAGAGAGGAGGGAGAGAGAGGAAGAGGAGAGACGAGGAGGAGAGAGGAGGAAGAGAGAGGAGGAGGAGAGAGGAGGAAGAGAGAGGAGGAGGAGAGAGGAGGAAGAGACAGGAGGAATAGAGAGGAGGATGAGAGAGGAAAAGGAGAGAGGAGGAAGAGAGAGGAGGAAGAGAGAGGAGGAAGAGAGAGGAGGAAGAAAATGAGGACGAGAGAGTTGGAATGGAGAGCAGGAATAGAGTGGAAGAGGAGAGAGGAAGAGGAGAGAGAAGGAAGACACAAGAGGAAGAGAGAGGAGGAGGAGAGAGGAGGAGGAGAGAGAAGGAAGAGAGAGGAGGAAGAGAGAGGAGGAACAGAGAGGAGGAAGAGAGAGGTGGAGGAGAGAGAAGGAAGAGAGAGGAGGAAGAGAGAGGACAAAGAGAGAGGAGGAAGAGAGAGGAGGAAGAGAGAGGAGGAAGAGAGAGGAGGAAGAGAGAGTAGGAGGAGAGAGGAGGTAGAGAGAGAAGGAAGTGAGAGGAGGAAGAGAGAGGAGTAAGAGAGAGTAGGAGGAGAGAGGAGAAGGAGACAGGAGTAAGAGAGAGGAGGAAGAGAGAGGAGGAAGAGAGAGGAGGAGGAGAGAGAAGGAGGAGAGAGAAGGAAAGGAGAGGAGGAAGAGATAGGAGGAAGAGAGAGGAGGAAGATAGAGGAGGAAGTTAGAGGAGGAAGAGTGAGGAGGAAGAGAGAGGAGGAAGAGAGGAGGAAGATAGAGGAGGAAGAGAGAGGAGGAAGAGAGATGAAGAGTAGAGAGAAGGAAGAGAGGAGGAAGAGAGAGGAGGAGTAGAAAGGAGGAGGAGAGAGAAGCAAGAGAGAGGAGGAAGAGAGAGGAGGAGGAAACAGGAGGAAGAGAGAGGAGGAAGAGAGAGGAGGAAGAGAGAGGAGGAAGAGAGAGGAAGAGGAGAGAGGAGGAAGAGAGAGGAGGAAGAGAGAGGAGGAAGAGAGAGGAAGAGGAGAGAGGAGGAAGAGAGAGGAGGAAGAGAGAGGAGGAGGAGAGAGGAGGAAGAGAGAGGAGGAAGAGAGAGGAGGAGGAGAGAGGAGGAAGAGATGGGAGGAAGAGAGAGGAAGAGCAGAGTGGAGGAAGAGACAGGTGGAAGAGAGCGGAAGAGGAGAGAGGAGGAAGAGAGAGAAGGAGGAGAGAGGAGGAAGAGAGACGAGGAAGAGAGAGGAGGATGAGAGAGGAGGAAGACAGAGGAGGAAGAGGGAGGAGGAGAAAGAGAGAAGGAGTAGAGAGTAAGAAGATAGAGGAGGAAGAGAGAGGAGGGAGAGAGAGGAGGAAGTGAGAGGAGGAAGAGAGAGGAGGAAGAGAGAGGAGGAAGAGACAGGAGGAAGAGAGAGGAGGAGGAGAGAGGAGGAATAGAGAGGAAGAGGAGAGAGGAGGAAGAGAGAGGAAGAAGAGAGAGGAAGAGGAGAGAGGAGGAATAGAGAGGAGGAAGAGAGAGGAGGAAGAGAGAGGAAGAGGAGAGAGGAGGAAGAGAGAGGAGGAAGAGAGAGGAAGAACATAGAGGAGGAAGAGAGAGGAGGAAGAGAGAGGAGGAAGAGAGAGGAAGAGGAGAGAGGTGGAGGAGAGAAGAGTAAGAGAGAGGAGGAAGAGAGAGGAAGAGGAGAGAGGAGGAAGAGAGAGGAGGAAGAAAGAGGAGGAAGAAAGAGGAGGAAGAAAGAGGAGGAAGAGAGAGGAAGAGGAGAGATAAGGAAGAGAGAGGAGGAAGAGAGAGGAGGAAGAGACAGGAGGAAGAAAGAGGAGGAAGAGAGAGGAGGAAGAGAGAGGAAGAGGAGAGAGGAGGAAGAGACAGGAGGAAGAGAGAGGAGGAAGAGAGAGGAGGAAGAAAGAGGAGGAAAAGATAGCAGGAAGAGAGAGGAAGAGGAGAGAGAAGGAAGAGAGGGGAGGAAGAGAGAGGAGGAGGAGAGAGGAGGAGGAGAGGGAAGGAAGAGAGAGGAGGAAGAGAGAGGAGGAAGAGAGAGGAGGAAGAGAAGGAAGAGATAGGAGGAAGAGAGAGGAAGAGGAGAGAGGAGGAAGAGAGAGGAGGAAGAGAGAGGAATAGGAGAGAAGTGGAGGAGAGCAGAGGAAGAAAGAGGAGGAAGAGAGAGGAAGAGGAGAGAGGATGAAGAGAGATGAGGAAGAGACAGGAGGAAGAGACAGGAGGAAGAAAGAGGAGGAAGAGAGAGGAGGAAGAGAGAGCAGGAAGAGAGAGGAGGAAGACAGAGGAGGAAGTTAGATGAGGAAGGGAGAGGAGAAGAGAGAGGACGAATAGACAGGAGGACGAGAGAGGAGGAAGAGACAGGAGGAAGAGACAGGAGGAAGAGAGAGGAGGATGAGAGATGAGAAGGAGAGAGGAGTAAGAGAGAGGAGGAAGAGAGAGGAGGAAGAGAGAGGAAGAGGAAAGTGGAGGAAGAGAGAGGAGGAAGAGAGGAGGAAGATAGAGGAGGAAGAGAAAGGAAGAGGAGACAAGTGGAGGAGAGAAGAGGAAGAGAGAGGAGGAAGAGAGAGGAGGAAGAGAGAGGAGGAAGAGACAGGAGGAAGAGAGAGGGGGAAGATAGAGGAGGAAGTGAGAGGAGGAAAATAGAGGAGGAAGAGAGAGAGGACGAAGAGACAGGAGGAAGAGGGAGGAGGAAGAGACAGGAGGAAGAGACAGGAGGAAGAGAGAGGAGGATGAGAGAGGAGGAAGAGAGAGGAGGAAGAGAGAGGAGGAAGAGAGAGGAGGAAGAGAGATGAGGAAGAAAGAGGAGGAAGAGAGAGGAGGAAGAGAGAGGAGGAAGAGAGAGGAGGAAGAGAGAGGAGGCAGAGAGATGAGGAAGAAAGAGGAGGAAGAGAGAGGAAGAGGAGAGAGGAGGAAGAGAGGGGAGGAAGAGAGAGGAGGAGGAGAGAAGAGGAAGACATAGGAGGAAGAGAGAGGAAGAGGAGAGAGGAGAAAGAGAGAGGAGGAACAGAAAGGAGGAAGAGAGAGGAGGAAGAGAGAGGAGGAAGAGAGAGGAGGAAGAGAGAGGAGGAGGAGAGAGGAGGAAGAGAGAGGAAGAGGAGAGAAGTGGAGGAGAGAGGAGGAAGAGAGAGGAGGAGGGGAGAGAAGGAAGAGAGAGGAGGAGGAGAGAAGAGGAAGTGAGAGGAGGAAGATAGAGGAAGAACAGAGGGGTGGAAGAGAGAGGAGGAAAAGAGAAGAAGAGGAGAGAGGAAGAGGAGAGAGGAGGAAGAGAGAGGAGGAGGAGAGAGAAGGAAGAGAGAGGAGGAGGAGAGAAGAGGAAGTGAGAGGAGCAAGAGAGAGGAGGAAGAGAGAAGAGGAAGAGAGATGAGGAAGAGAGAGGAAGAGGAAAGAGGAGGAAGAGAGAGGAGGAGGAGAGATGAGGAAGAGAGTGGAGGAAGAGAGAGGAAGAGGAGAGTGGAGGAAGAGAGAGGAGGAAGAGTGAGGAGGAAGAAAATGAGGAAGAGAGAGGAGGAAGAGAGAGCAGGAATAGAGTGGAAGAGGAGAGAGGAAGAGGAGAGAGAAGGAAGACAGAGGAGGAAGAGAGAGTAGGAGGAGAGAGGAGGAGGAGAGAGAAGGAAGTGAGAGGAGGAAGAGAGAGTAGGAGGAGAGAGGAGGAGGAGAGAGAAGGAAGTGAGAGGAGGAAGAGAGAGGAGTAAGAGAGTGTAGGAGGAGAGAGGAGAAGGAGACAGGAGTAAGAGAGAGGAGGAAGAGAGAGGAGGAAGAGAGAGGAGGAGGAGAGAGAAGGAGGAGAGAGAAGGAAAGGAGAGGAGGAAGAGATAGGAGGAAGAGAGAGGAGGAAGATAGAGGAGGAAGTGAGAGGAGGAAGAGAGAGGAGGAAGAGAGAGGAGGAAGAGACAGGAGGAAGAAAGCGGAGGAAGAGAGAGGAGGAAGAGAGATGAAGAGGAGAGATAAGGAAGAGAGAGGAGGAAGAGAGAGGAGGAGGAGAGAGGAGGAGGAGAGAGAAGGAAGAGAGAGGAGGAAGAGAGAGGAGGAAAAAACAGGAGGAAGAGAGAGGAGGAAGACAGAGGAGGAAGAGAGAGGAGGAAGAGAGAGGAGGAAGAAAATGAGGAAGAGAGAGGTGGAAGAGAGAGCAGGAATAGAGTGGAAGATGAGAGAGGAAGAGGAGAGAGAAGGAAGACACAAGAGGAAGAGAGAGGAGGAGGAGAGAGGAGGAGGAGAGAGAAGGAAGAGAGAGGAGGAAGAGAGAGGAGGAACAGAGAGGAGGAAGAGAGAGGTGGAGGAGAGAGAAGGAAGAGAGAGGAGGAAGAGAGAGGACAAAGAGAGAGGAGGAAGAGAGAGGAGGAAGAGAGAGGAGGAAGAGAGAGGAGGAAGAGAGAGGAGGAAGAGAGAGGAGGAAGAGAGAGGAGGCAGAGAGATGAGGAAGAAAGAGGAGGAAGAGAGAGGAAGAGGAGAGAGGAGGAAGAGAGGGGAGGAAGAGAGAGGAGGAGGAGAGAAGAGGAAGACATAGGAGGAAGAGAGAGGAAGAGGAGAGAGGAGAAAGAGAGAGGAGGAACAGAAAGGAGGAAGAGAGAGCAGGAAGAGAGAGGAGGAAGAGAGAGGAGGAAGAGAGAGGAGGAGGAGAGAGGAGGAAGAGAGAGGAAGAGGAGAGAAGAGGAGGAGAGAGGAGGAAGAGAGAGGAGGAGGGGAGAGAAGGAAGAGAGAGGAGGAGGAGAGAAGAGGAAGTGAGAGGAGGAAGATAGAGGAAGAACAGAGGGGTGGAAGAGAGAGGAGGAAAAGAGAAGAAGAGGAGAGAGGAAGAGGAGAGAGGAGGAAGAGAGAGGAGGAGGAGAGAGAAGGAAGAGAGAGGAGGAGGAGAGAAGAGGAAGTGAGAGGAGCAAGAGAGAGGAGGAAGAGAGAAGAGGAAGAGAGATGAGGAAGAGAGAGGAAGAGGAAAGAGGAGGAAGAGAGAGGAGGAGGAGAGATGAGGAAGAGAGTGGAGGAAGAGAGAGGAAGAGGAGAGTGGAGGAAGAGAGAGGAGGAAGAGTGAGGAGGAAGAAAATGAGGAAGAGAGAGGAGGAAGAGAGAGCAGGAATAGAGTGGAAGAGGAGAGAGGAAGAGGAGAGAGAAGGAAGACAGAGGAGGAAGAGAGAGTAGGAGGAGAGAGGAGGAGGAGAGAGAAGGAAGTGAGAGGAGGAAGAGAGAGTAGGAGGAGAGAGGAGGAGGAGAGAGAAGGAAGTGAGAGGAGGAAGAGAGAGGAGTAAGAGAGAGTAGGAGGAGAGAGGAGAAGGAGACAGGAGTAAGAGAGAGGAGGAAGAGAGAGGAGGAAGAGAGAGGAGGAGGAGAGAGAAGGAGGAGAGAGAAGGAAAGGAGAGGAGGAAGAGATAGGAGGAAGAGAGAGGAGGAAGATAGAGGAGGAAGTGAGAGGAGGAAGAGAGAGGAGGAAGAGAGAGGAGGAAGAGACAGGAGGAAGAAAGCGGAGGAAGAGAGAGGAGGAAGAGAGATGAAGAGGAGAGATAAGGAAGAGAGAGGAGGAAGAGAGAGGAGGAGGAGAGAGGAGGAGGAGAGAGAAGGAAGAGAGAGGAGGAAGAGAGAGGAGGAAAAAACAGGAGGAAGAGAGAGGAGGAAGACAGAGGAGGAAGAGAGAGGAGGAAGAGAGAGGAGGAAGAAAATGAGGAAGAGAGAGGTGGAAGAGAGAGCAGGAATAGAGTGGAAGAGGTGAGAGGAAGAGGAGAGAGAAGGAAGACACAAGAGGAAGAGAGAGGAGGAGGAGAGAGGAGGAGGAGAGAGAAGGAAGAGAGAGGAGGAAGAGAGAGGAGGAACAGAGAGGAGGAAGAGAGAGGTGGAGGAGAGAGAAGGAAGAGAGAGGAGGAAGAGAGAGGACAAAGAGAGAGGAGGAAGAGAGAGGAGGAAGAGAGAGGAGGAAGAGAGAGGAGGAAGAGAGAGTAGGAGGAGAGAGGAGGTAGAGAGATAAGGAAGTGAGAGGAGGAAGAGAGAGGAGTAAGAGAGAGTAGGAGGAGAGAGGAGAAGGAGACAGGAGTAAGAGAGAGGAGGAAGAGAGAGGAGGAAGAGAGAGGAGGAGGAGAGAGAAGGAGGAGAGAGAAGGAAAGGAGAGGAGGAAGAGATAGGAGGAAGAGAGAGGAGGAAGATAGAGGAGGAAGTGAGAGGAGAAAGAGTGAGGAGGAAGAGAGAGGAGGAAGAGAGGAGGAAGATAGAGGAGGAAGAGAGAGGAGGAAGAGAGATGAAGAGGAGAGAGAAGGAAGAGAGAGGAGGAAGAGAGAGGAGGAGTAGAGAGGAGGAGGAGAGAGAAGCAAGAGAGAGGAGGAAGAGAGAGGAGGAGGAAACAGGAGGAAGAGAGAGGAGGAAGAGAGAGGAGGAAGAGAGAGGAGGAAGAGAGAGGAAGAGGAGAGAGGAGGAAGAGAGAGGAGGAAGAGAGAGGAGGAAGAGAGAGGAAGAGGAGAGAGAAGGAAGAGAGAGGAGGAAGATAGAGGAGGAAATGAGAGGAGGAAGAGAGAGGAGAAAGAGAGAGGAGGGAGAGAGAGGAAGAGGAGAGACGAGGAGGAGAGAGGAGGAAGAGAGAGGAGGAGGAGAGAGGAGGAAGAGACAGGAGGAATAGAGAGGAGGATGAGAGAGGAGAAGGAGAGAGGAGTAAGAGAAAGGAGGAATAGAGAGGAGGAAGAGAGAGGAGGAGGAGAGAGGAGGAAGAGACAGGAGGAAGAGAGAGGAGGATGAGAGAGGAGAAGGAGAGAGGAGTAAGAGAAAGGAGGAATAGAGAGGAGGAAGAGAGAGCAGGAATAGAGTGGAAGAAGAGAGAGGAAGAGGAGAGAGAAGGAAGACAGAGGAGGAAGAGAGAGGAGGAGGAGAGAGGAGGAGGAGAGAGAAGGAAGAGAGAGGAGGAAGAGAGAGGAGGAAGAGAGAGGAGGAAGAGAGAGTAGGAGGAGAGAGGAGGAGGAGAGAGAAGGAAGTGAGAGCACGAAGAGAGAGGACGAAGAGAGAGGAGGAAGAGACAGGAGGAAGAGAGAGGAGGAAGAGAGAGGAGGAAGAGACAGGAGGATGAGAGAGGAAAAGGAGAGAGGAGGAAGAGAGAGGAGGAAGAGAGAGGAGGAAGAGAGAGGAGGAAGAAAATGAGGACGAGAGAGTTGGAATGGAGAGCAGGAATAGAGTGGAAGAGGAGAGAGGAAGAGGAGAGAGAAGGAAGACACAAGAGGAAGAGAGAGGAGGAGGAGAGGGGAGGAGGAGAGAGAAGGAAGAGAGAGGAGGAAGAGAGAGGAGGAACAGAGAGGAGGAAGAGAGAGGTGGAGGAGAGAGAAGGAAGAGAGAGGAGGAAGAGAGAGGACAAAGAGAGAGGAGGAAGAGAGAGGAGGAAGAGAGAGGAGGAAGAGAGAGGAGGAAGAGAGAGTAGGAGGAGAGAGGAGGTAGAGAGAGAAGGAAGTGAGAGGAGGAAGAGAGAGGAGTAAGAGAGAGTAGGAGGAGAGAGGAGAAGGAGACAGGAGTAAGAGAGAGGAGGAAGAGATAGGAGGAAGAGAGAGGAGGAAGATAGAGGAGGAAGTGAGAGGAGGAAGAGTGAGGAGGAAGAGAGAGGAGGAAGAGAGGAGGAAGATAGAGGAGGAAGAGAGAGGAGGAAGAGAGATGAAGAGTAGAGAGAAGGAAGAGAGGAGGAAGAGAGAGGAGGAGTAGAGAGGAGGAGGAGAGAGAAGCAAGAGAGAGGAGGAAGAGAGAGGAGGAGGAAACAGGAGGAAGAGAGAGGAGGAAGAGAGAGGAGGAAGAGAGAGGAGGAAGAGAGAGGAAGAGGAGAGAGGAGGAAGAGAGAGGAGGAAGAGAGAGGAGGAAGAGAGAGGAAGAGGAGAGAGAAGGAAGAGAGAGGAGGAAGATAGAGGAGGAAATGAGAGGAGGAAGAGAGAGGAGAAAGAGAGAGGAGGGAGAGAGAGGAAGAGGAGAGACGAGGAGGAGAGAGGAGGAAGAGAGAGGAGGAGGAGAGAGGAGGAAGAGAGAGGAGGAGGAGAGAGGAGGAGTAGAGAGGAGGAGGAGAGAGAAGCTAGAGAGAGGAGGAAGAGAGAGGAGGAGGAAACAGGAGGAAGAGAGAGGAGGAAGAGAGAGGAGGAAGAGAGAGGAGGAAGAGAGAGGAAGAGGAGAGAGGAGGAAGAGAGAGGAGGAAGAGAGAGGAGGAAGAGAGAGGAAGAGGAGAGAGAAGGAAGAGAGAGGAGGAAGATAGAGGAGGAAATGAGAGGAGGAAGAGAGAGGAGAAAGAGAGAGGAGGGAGAGAGAGGAAGAGGAGAGACGAGGAGGAGAGAGGAGGAAGAGAGAGGAGGAGGAGAGAGGAGGAAGAGAGAGGAGGAGGAGAGAGGAGGAAGAGACAGGAGGAATAGAGAGGAGGATGAGAGAGGAGAAGGAGAGAGGAGTAAGAGAAAGGAGGAATAGAGAGGAGGAAGAGAGAGGAGGAGGAGAGAGGAGGAAGAGACAGGAGGAAGAGAGAGGAGGATGAGAGAGGAGAAGGAGAGAGGAGTAAGAGAAAGGAGGAATAGAGAGGAGGAAGAGAGAGCAGGAATAGAGTGGAAGAAGAGAGAGGAAGAGGAGAGAGAAGGAAGACAGAGGAGGAAGAGAGAGGAGGAGGAGAGAGGAGGAGGAGAGAGAAGGAAGAGAGAGGAGGAAGAGAGAGGAGGAAGAGAGAGGAGGAATAGAGAGTAGGAGGAGAGAGGAGGAGGAGAGAGAAGGAAGTGAGAGCACGAAGAGAGAGGACGAAGAGAGAGGAGGAAGAGACAGGAGGAAGAGAGAGGAGGAAGAGAGAGGAGGAAGAGACAGGAGGAAGAGAGAGGAAAAGGAGAGAGGAGGAAGAGAGAGGAGGAAGAGAGAGGAGGAAGAGAGAGGAGGAAGAAAATGAGGACGAGAGAGTTGGAATGGAGAGCAGGAATAGAGTGGAAGAGGAGAGAGGAAGAGGAGAGAGAAGGAAGACACAAGAGGAAGAGAGAGGAGGAGGAGAGAGGAGGAGGAGAGAGAAGGAAGAGAGAGGAGGAAGAGAGAGGAGGAACAGAGAGGAGGAAGAGAGAGGTGGAGGAGAGAGAAGGAAGAGAGAGGAGGAAGAGAGAGGACAAAGAGAGAGGAGGAAGAGAGAGGAGGAAGAGAGAGTAGGAAGAGAGAGTAGGAGGAGAGAGGAGGTAGAGAGAGAAGGAAGTGAGAGGAGGAAGAGAGAGGAGTAAGAGAGAGTAGGAGGAGAGAGGAGAAGGAGACAGGAGTAAGAGAGAGGAGGAAGAGAGAGGAGGAAGAGAGAGGAGGAGGAGAGAGAAGGAGGAGAGAGAAGGAAAGGAGAGGAGGAAGAGATAGGAGGAAGAGAGAGGAGGAAGATAGAGGAGGAAGTTAGAGGAGGAAGAGTGAGGAGGAAGAGAGAGGAGGAAGAGAGGAGGAAGATAGAGGAGGAAGAGAGAGGATGAAGAGAGATGAAGAGGAGAGTGAAGGAAGAGAGAGGAGGAAGAGAGAGGAGGAGGAGAGAGGAGGAGGAGAGAGAAGGAAGAGAGAGGAGGAAGAGAGAGGAGGAAGAAACAGGAGGAAGAGAGAGGAGGAAGAGAGAGGAGGAAGAGAGAGGAGGAAGAGAGAGGAAGAGGAGAGAGGAGGAAGAGAGAGGAGGAAGAGAGAGGAGGAAGAGAGAGGAAGAGGAGAGAGAAGGAAGAGAGAGGAGGAAGATAGAGGAGGAAGTGAGAGGAGGAAGAGAGAGGAGAAAGAGAGAGGAGGGAGAGAGAGGAAGAGGAGAGACGAGGAGGAGAGAGGAGGAAGAGAGAGGAGGAGGAGAGAGGAGGAAGAGAGAGGAGGAGGAGAGAGGAGGAAGAGACAGGAGGAAGAGAGAGGAGGATGAGAGAGGAGAAGGAGAGAGGAGTAAGAGAAAGGAGGAATAGAGAGGAGGAAGAGAGAGGAGGAGCAGAGAGGAGGAAGAGACAGGAAGAAGAGAGAGGAGGATGAGAGAGGAGAAGGAGAGAGGAGTAAGAGAAAGGAGGAATAGAGATGAGGAAGCGAGAGCAGGAATAGAGTGGAAGAAGAGAGAGGAAGAGGAGAGAGAACGAAGACAGAAGAGGAAGAGAGAGGAGGAGGAGAGAGGAGGAGGAGAGAGAAGGAAGAGAGAGGAGGAAGAGAGAGGAGCAAGAGAGAGGAGGAAGAGAGAGTAGGAGGAGAGAGGAGCAGGAGAGAGAAGGAAGTGAGAGGACGAAGAGAGAGGACGAAGAGAGAGGAGGAAGAGACAGGAGGAAGAGAGAGGAGGAAGAGAGAGGAGGAAGAGACAGGAGGAAGAGAGAGGAAGAGGAGAGAGGAGGAAGAGAGAGGAGGATGAGAGAGGAGGAGGAGAGAGGAGGAAGAAAGAGGAGGAGGAGAGAGGAGGAAGAGAGAGGAGGAAGAGAGAGGAGGAAGAGAGAGGAGGAGGAGAGAGGAAGAAGAGAAAGGACGAAGAGAGAGGAGGAAGAGACAGGAGGAAGAGATAGGAGGAAGGGAGAGGAAGAGGAGAGAGGAGGAAGAGAGAGGAAGAGGAGAGAGGAAGAAGAGAGAGGAGGATGAGAGAGGAGGAAGAGAGAGGAGGATGAGTGAGGAGGAGGAGAGAGGAGGAAGAGAGAGGAGGAAGAGAGAGCAGGAAGAGAGAGTAGGTGGAGAGAAGAGGAGGAGAGAGGAGGAAGAGAGAGGAGGAAGAGAGAGGAGGAAGAGAGTGGAGGAAGAGAGAGGAAGAGGAGAGAGGAAGAAGAGAGAGGAGGAGGAGAGAGGAGGAAGACAGAGGAGGAAGAGAGAGGAGGAGGAGAGAGGAGGAAGAGAGAGGAGGAAGAGAGAGGAGGAGGAGAGAGGAGGAAGAGATAGAAGGAAGAGAGAGGAGGAAGAGAAAGGAAGAGGGAAGAGGAAGAAGAGAGAGGAGGAGGAGAGAGGAGGAGGAGAGAGGAGGAAGAGAGAAGAGGAATAGAGAGGCAGAGGAGAGAGGAAGAAGAGAAAGAAGGAAGAGAGAGGAGGAAGAGACAGGAGGAAGAGAGAGGAGGAAGGGAGATGAAGAGGAGAGAGGAGGAAGAGGGAGGAAGAGGAGAGAGGAGGAAGAGAGAGGAGGAGGAGAGAGGTGGAAGAGAGAGGAGGAAGAGAGAGGAGGAAGAGAGAGGAGGAAGAGAGAGGAGGAGGAAGAGAGGAGGAAGAGAGAGGAAGAGGGGAGAGGAGGAAGAGAGAGGAGGAGGAGAGAGGAGGAGGAGAGAGGAGGAAGAGAGAGTAGGAGGAGAGAGGAGGAGGAGAGAGGAGGAAGAGAGAGGAGGAAGTGAGAGGAGGATGAGAGAGGAGGAAGAGAGAGGAGGACGACACAGGAGGAAGAGAGAGGAGGAAGAGAGAGGAGTAAAGAGAGAGGAGGAATAGACAGGCAGAGGAGAGAGGAAGAAGAGAAAGAAGGAAGAGAGAGGAGGAAGAGACAGGAGGAAGAGAGAGGAGGAAGGGAGATGAAGAGGAGAGAGGAGGAAGAGGGAGGAAGAGGAGAGAGGAGGAAGAGAGAGGAGGAGGAGAGAGGTGGAAGAGAGAGGAGGAAGAGAGAGGAGGAAGAGAGAGGAGGAAGAGAGAGGAGGAGGAAGAGAGGAGGAAGAGAGAGGAAGAGGGGAGAGGAGGAAGAGGGAGGAGGAGGAGAGAGGAGGAGGAGAGAGGAGGAAGAGAGAGTAGGAGGAGAGACGAGGAGGAGAGAGGAGGAAGAGAGAGGAGGAAGTGAGAGGAGGAGGAGAGAGCAGGAAGAGAGAGGAAGAGGAGAGAGGAAGAAGAGAGAGGAGGAAGAGAGTGGAGGAAGAGACAGGAGGAAGAGAGAGTAGGAGGAGAGAGGAGGAGGAGAGAGAAGGAAGTGAGAGGAGGAAGAGAGAGGAGTAAGAGAGAGTAGGAGGAGAGAGGAGAAGGAGACAGGAGTAAGAGAGAGAAGGAAGAGAGAGGAGGAAGAGAGAGGAGGAGGAGAGAGAAGGAGGAGAGAGAAGGAAAGGAGAGGAGGAAGAGATAGGAGGAAGAGAGAGGAGGAAGAGAGAGGAAGAGGAGAGAGGAAGAGGAGAGAGAAGGAAGTGAGAGGAGGAAGAGAGAGTAGGAGGAGAGAGGAGGAGGAGAGAGAAGGAAGTGAGAGGAGGAAGAGAGAGGAGTAAGAGAGAGTAGGAGGAGAGAGGAGAAGGAGACAGGAGTAAGAGAGAGGAGGAAGAGAGAGGAGGAAGAGAGAGGAGGAAGATAGAGGAGGAAGAGAGAGGAGGAAGAGAGAGGAGGAAGAGACAGGAGGAAGAAAGAGGAGGAAGAGAGAGGAGGAAGAGAGATGAAGAGGAGAGATAAGGAAGAGAGAGGAGGAAGAGAGAGGAGGAGGAGAGAGGAGGAGGAGAGAGAAGGAAGAGAGAGGAGGAAGAGAGAGGAGGGAGAGAGAGGAGGAAGAGAGAGGAGGAAGAAAATGAGGAAGAGAGAGGTGGAAGAGAGAGCAGGAATAGAGTGGAAGAGGAGAGAGGAAGAGGAGAGAGAAGGAAGACACAGGAGGAAGAGAGAGGAGGAGGAGAGAGGAGGAGGAGAGAGAAGGAAGAGAGAGGAGGAAGAGAGAGGAGGAACAGAGAGGAGGAAGAGAGAGGTGGAGGAGAGTGAAGGAAGAGAGAGGAGGAAGAGAGAGGACAAAGAGAGAGGAGGAAGAGAGAGGAGGAAGAGAGAGGAGGAAGAGACAGGAGGAAGAGAGAGGAGGAAGGGAGAGGAAGAGGAGAGAGGAGGAAGAGAGAGGAGGAGGAGAGAGGAGGAAGAGAGAGGAGGAATAGAGAGGAAGAGGAGAGAGGAAGAAGAGAAAGGAGGATTAGAGAGGAGGAAGAGAGAGGAGGAAGAGAAGGAAGAGATAGGAGGAAGAGAGAGGAAGAGGAGAGAGGAGGAAGAGAGAGGAGGAAGAGAGAGGAATAGGAGAGAAGTGGAGGAGAGCAGAGGAAGAAAGAGGAGGAAGAGAGAGGAAGAGGAGAGAGGATGAAGAGAGATGAGGAAGAGACAGGAGGAAGAGACAGGAGGAAGAAAGAGGAGGAAGAGAGAGGAGGAAGAGAGAGCAGGAAGAGAGAGGAGGAAGATAGAGGAGGAAGTGAGATGAGGAAGAGAGAGGAGAAGAGAGAGGACGAATAGACAGGAGGACGAGAGAGGAGGAAGAGACAGGAGGAAGAGACAGGAGGAAGAGAGAGGAGGATGAGAGATGAGAAGGAGAGAGGAGTAAGAGAGAGGAGGAAGAGAGAGGAGGAAGAGAGAGGAAGAGGAAAGTGGAGGAAGAGAGAGGAGGAAGAGAGGAGGAAGATAGAGGAGGAAGAGAAAGGAAGAGGAGACAAGTGGAGGAGAGAAGAGGAAGAGAGAGGAGGAAGAGAGAGGAGGAAGAGAGAGGAGGAAGAGACATGAGGAAGAGAGAGGAGGAAGAGAGAGGAGGAAGAGAGATGAGGAAGAAAGAGGAGGAAGAGAGAGGAGGAAGAGAGAGGAGGAAGAGAGAGGAGGAAGAGAGAGGAGGAAGAGAGATGAGGAAGAAAGAGGAGGAAGAGAGAGGAAGAGGAGAGAGGAGGAAGAGAGGGGAGGAAGAGAGAGGAGGAGGAGAGAAGAGGAAGACATAGGAGGAAGAGAGAGGAAGAGGAGAGAGGAGAAAGAGAGAGGAGGAACAGAAAGGAGGAAGAGAGAGGAGGAAGAGAGAGGAGGAAGAGAGAGGAGGAAGAGAGAGGAGGAAGAGAGAGGAGGAGGAGAGAGGAAGAAGAGAGAGGAAGAGGAGAGAAGAGGAGGAGAGAGGAGGAAGAGAGAGGAGGAGGGGAGAGAAGGAAGAGAGAGGAGGAGGAGAGATGAGGAAGAAAGAGGAGGAAGAGAGAGGAGGAAGAGAGAGGAGGAAGAGAGAGGAGGAAGAGAGAGGAGGAAGAGAGATGAGGAAGAAAGAGGAGGAAGAGAGAGGAAGAGGAGAGAGGAGGAAGAGAGGGGAGGAAGAGAGAGGAGGAGGAGAGAAGAGGAAGACATAGGAGGAAGAGAGAGGAAGAGGAGAGAGGAGAAAGAGAGAGGAGGAACAGAAAGGAGGAAGAGAGAGGAGGAAGAGAGAGGAGGAAGAGAGAGGAGGAAGAGAGAGGAGGAAGAGAGAGGAGGAGGAGAGAGGAGGAAGAGAGAGGAAGAGGAGAGAAGAGGAGGAGAGAGGAGGAAGAGAGAGGAGGAGGGGAGAGAAGGAAGAGAGAGGAGGAGGAGAGAAGAGGAAGTGAGAGGAGGAAGATAGAGGAAGAAGAGAGGGGTGGAAGAGAGAGGAGGAAAAGAGAAGAGGAGGAGAGAGGAAGAGGAGAGAGGAGGAAGAGAGAGGAGGAGGAGAGAGAAGGAAGAGAGAGGAGGAGGAGAGAAGACGAAGTGAGAGGAGCAAGAGAGAGGAGGAAGAGAGAAGAGGAAGAGAGATGAGGAATAGAGAGGAGCAAGAGAGAGGAGGAGGAGAGAGAAGGAAGAGAGAGGATTAAGAGAGAAGAGGAAGAGATAGGAGGAAGAGAGAGGAGGAAGATGCAGGAGGAAGAGAGTGGAGGAAGAGAGAGGAGGAAGAGAGAGGAGGAGGAGAGAGGAGTAAGAGAGAGTAGGAGGAAAGAAGAGGATGTGAGAGGAGGAAGAGAGAGGAGGAATAGAGAAGTGGAAGAGAGAGGAGGAAGAGAGAGGACGAAGAGAGAGGAAGAGGAGAGAGGAGGAAGAGCGAGGAGGAACAGACAGGAGTAATAGAGAGGAGGAAGAGAGAGGGAGAGGAGAGAGGCGGAAGAGAGAGAAGGAAGAGACAGGACTAATACAGTGGAGGAAGAGAGAGGAAGAGGAGAGAGAAGGAAGAGAGAAGAGGAAGAGAGAGGAGGAAGAGAGAGGAGGAAGAGAGAGGAGGAAGAGAGAGGAGGAGGAGAGAGGAGGAAGAGAGAGGAGGAAGAGAGAGGAGGAGGAGAGAGGAGGAAGAGAGAGGAGGAAGAGAGAGGAGGAGGAGAGAGGAGGAAGAGAGAGGAGGAAGAGAGAGGAGGAGGAGAGAGGAGGAAGAGATGGGAGGAAGAGAGAGGAAGAGCAGAGTGGAGGAAGAGACAGGTGGAAGAGAGCGGAAGAGGAGAGAGGAGGAAGAGAGAGAAGGAGGAGAGAGGAGGAAGAGAGACGAGGAAGAGAGAGGAGGATGAGAGAGGAGGAAGACAGAGGAGGAAGAGGGAGGAGGAGAAAGAGAGAAGGAGTAGAGAGTAAGAAGATAGAGGAGGAAGAGAGAGGAGGGAGAGAGAGGAGGAAGTGAGAGGAGGAAGAGAGAGGAGGAAGAGAGAGGAGGAAGAGACAGGAGGAAGAGAGAGGAGGAGGAGAGAGGAGGAATAGAGAGGAAGAGGAGAGAGGAGGAAGAGAGAGGAGGAAGAGAGAGGAAGAGGAGAGAGGAGGAATAGAGAGGAGGAAGAGAGAGGAGGAAGAGAGAGGAAGAGGAGAGAGGAGGAAGAGAGAGGAGGAAGAGAGAGGAAGAACATAGAGGAGGAAGAGAGAGGAGGAAGAGAGAGGAAGAGGAGAGAGGTGGATGAGAGAAGAGTAAGAGAGAGGAGGAAGAGAGAGGAAGAGGAGAGAGGAGGAAGAGAGAGGAGGAAGAAAGAGGAGGAAGAAAGAGGAGGAAGAGAGAGGAGGAAGAGAGAGGAAGAGGAGAGATAAGGAAGAGAGAGGAGGAAGAGAGAGGAGGAAGAGACAGGAGGAAGAAAGAGGAGGAAGAGAGAGGAGGAAGAGAGAGGAAGAGGAGAGAGGAGGAAGAGACAGGAGGAAGAGAGAGGAGGAAGAGAGAGGAGGAAGAAAGAGGAGGAAAAGATAGCAGGAAGAGAGAGGAAGAGGAGAGAGAAGGAAGAGAGGGTAGGAAGAGAGAGGAGGAGGAGAGGAGGAGGAGGAGAGGGAAGGAAGAGAGAGGAGGAAGAGAGAGGAGGAAGAGAGAGGAGGAAGAGGAGGAAGAGATAGGAGGAAGAGAGAGGAAGAGGAGAGAGGAGGAAGAGAGAGGAGGAAGAGAGAGGAAGAGGAGAGAAGTGGAGGAGAGCAGAGGAAGAAAGAGGAGGAAGAGAGAGGAAGAGGAGAGAGGATGAAGAGAGATGAGGAAGAGACAGGAGGAAGAGACAGGAGGAAGAAAGAGGAGGAAGAGAGAGGAGGAAGAGAGAGCAGGAAGAGAGAGGAGGAAGATAGAGGAGGAAGTTAGATGAGGAAGAGAGAGGAGAAGAGAGAGGACGAATAGACAGGAGGACGAGAGAGGAGGAAGAGACAGGAGGAAGAGACAGGAGGAAGAGAGAGGAGGATGAGAGATGAGAAGGAGAGAGGAGTAAGAGAGAGGAGGAAGAGAGAGGAGGAAGAGAGAGGAAGAGGAAAGTGGAGGAAGAGAGAGGAGGAAGAGAGGAGGAAGATAGAGGAGGAAGAGAAAGGAAGAGGAGACAAGTGGAGGAGAGAAGAGGAAGAGAGAGGAGGAAGAGAGAGGAGGAAGAGAGAGGAGGAAGAGAAAGGAGGAATAGAGAGGGGGAAGATAGAGGAGGAAGTGAGAGGAGGAAAATAGAGGAGGAAGAGAGAGAGGACGAAGAGACAGGAGGAAGAGGGAGGAGGAAGAGACAGGAGGAAGAGACAGGAGGAAGAGAGAGGAGGATGAGAGAGGAGGAAGAGAGAGGAGGAAGAGAGAGGAGGAAGAGAGAGGAGGAAGAGAGATGAGGAAGAAAGAGGAGAAAGAGAGAGGAGGAAGAGAGAGGAGGAAGAGAGAGGAGGAAGAGAGAGGAGGAAGAGAGATGAGGAAGAAAGAGGAGGAAGAGAGAGGAAGAGGAGAGAGGAGGAAGAGAGGGGAGGAAGAGAGAGGAGGAGGAGAGAAGAGGAAGACATAGGAGGAAGAGAGAGGAAGAGGAGAGAGGAGAAAGAGAGAGGAGGAACAGAAAGGAGGAAGAGAGAGGAGGAAGAGAGAGGAGGAAGAGAGAGGAGGAAGAGAGAGGAGGCAGAGAGAGGAGGAGGAGAGAGGAGGAAGAGAGAGGAAGAGGAGAGAAGAGGAGGAGAGAGGAGGAAGAGAGAGGAGGAGGGGAGAGAAGGAAGAGAGAGGAGGAGGAGAGAAGAGGAAGTGAGAGGAGGAAGATAGAGGAAGAACAGAGGGGTGGAAGAGAGAGGAGGAAAAGAGAAGAAGAGGAGAGAGGAAGAGGAGAGAGGAGGAAGAGAGAGGAGGAGGAGAGAGAAGGAAGAGAGAGGAGGAGGAGAGAAGAGGAAGTGAGAGGAGCAAGAGAGAGGAGGAAGAGAGAAGAGGAAGAGAGATGAGGAAGAGAGAGGAAGAGGAAAGAGGAGGAAGAGAGAGGAGGAGGAGAGATGAGGAAGAGAGTGGAGGAAGAGAGAGGAAGAGGAGAGAGGAGGAAGAGAGAGGAGGAAGAGTGAGGAGGAAGAAAATGAGGAAGAGAGAGGAGGAAGAGAGAGCAGGAATAGAGTGGAAGAGGAGAGAGGAAGAGGAGAGAGAAGGAAGACAGAGGAGGAAGAGAGAGTAGGAGGAGAGAGGAGGAGGAGAGAGAAGGAAGTGAGAGGAGGAAGAGAGAGTAGGAGGAGAGAGGAGGAGGAGAGAGAAGGAAGTGAGAGGAGGAAGAGAGAGGAGTAAGAGAGAGTAGGAGGAGAGAGGAGAAGGAGACAGGAGTAAGAGAGAGGAGGAAGAGAGAGGAGGAAGAGAGAGGAGGAGGAGAGAGAAGGAGGAGAGAGAAGGAAAGGAGAGGAGGAAGAGATAGGAGGAAGAGAGAGGAGGAAGATAGAGGAGGAAGTGAGAGGAGGAAGAGAGAGGAGGAAGAGAGAGGAGGAAGAGACAGGAGGAAGAAAGAGGAGGAAGAGAGAGGAGGAAGAGAGATGAAGAGGAGAGATAAGGAAGAGAGAGGAGTAAGAGAGAGTAGGAGGAGAGAGGAGAAGGAGACAGGAGTAAGAGAGAGGAGGAAGAGAGAGCAGGAAGAGAGAGGAGGAGGAGAGAGAAGGAGGAGAGAGAAGGAAAGGAGAGGAGGAAGAGATAGGAGGAAGAGAGAGGAGGAAGATAGAGGAGGAAGTGAGAGGAGAAAGAGTGAGGAGGAAGAGAGTGGAGGAAGAGAGGAGGAAGATAGAGGAGGAAGAGAGAGGAGGAAGAGAGATGAAGAGGAGAGAGAAGGAAGAGAGAGGAGGAAGAGAGAGGAGGAGTAGAGAGAGGAAGAGGAGAGAGGAGGAAGAGAGAGGAGGAAGAGAGAGGAGGAAGAGAGAGGAAGAGGAGAGAGAAGGAAGAGAGAGGAGGAAGATAGAGGAGGAAATGAGAGGAGGAAGAGAGAGGAGAAAGAGAGAGGAGGGAGAGAGAGGAAGAGGAGAGACGAGGAGGAGAGAGGAGGAAGAGAGAGGAGGAGGAGAGAGGAGGAAGAGAGAGGAGGAGGAGAGAGGAGGAAGAGACAAGAGGAATAGAGAGGAGGATGAGAGAGGAGAAGGAGAGAGGAGTAAGAGAAAGGAGGAATAGAGAGGAGGAAGAGAGAGGAGGAGGAGAGAGGAGGAAGAGACAGGAGGAAGAGAGAGGAGGATGAGAGAGGAGAAGGAGAGACGAGTAAGAGAAAGGAGGAATAGAGAGGAGGAAGAGAGAGCATGAATAGAGTGGAAGAAGAGAGAGGAAGAGGAGAGAGAAGGAAGACAGAGGAGGAAGAGAGAGGAGGAGGATAGAGGAGGAGGAGAGAGAAGGAAGAGAGAGGAGGAAGAGAGAGGAGGAAGAGAGAGGAGGAAGAGAGAGTAGGAGGAGAGAGGAGGAGGAGAGAGAAGGAAGTGAGAGCACGAAGAGAGAGGACGAAGAGAGAGGAGGAAGAGAGAGGAGGAAGAGAGAGGAGGAAGAGAGAGGAGGAAGAGACAGGAGGAAGAGAGAGGAAAAGGAGAGAGGAGGAAGAGAGAGGAGGAAGAGAGAGGAGGAAGAGAGAGGAGGAGGAGAGAGGAAGAAGAGAAAGGACGAAGAGAGAGGAGGAAGAGACAGGAGGAAGAGAGAGGAGGAAGGGAGAGGAAGAGGAGAGAGGAGGAAGAGAGAGGAGGAGGAGAGAGGAGGAAGAGAGAGGAGGAGGAGAGAGGAGGAAGAGAGAGGAGGAAGAGAGAGGAAGAGGAGAGAGGAAGAAGAGAAAGGAGGAAGAGAGTGGAGGAAGAGACAGGAGGAAGAGAGAGGAGGAAGAGAGAGGAGGAAGAGAGAGTAGGAGGAGAGAGGAGGAGGAGAGAGAAGGAAGTGAGAGGAGGAAGAGAGAGGAGTAAGAGAGAGTAGGAGGAGAGAGGAGAAGGAGACAGGAGTAAGAGAGAGGAGGAAGAGATAGGAGGAAGAGAGACGAGGAAGATAGAGGAGGAAGTGAGAGGAGGAAGAGAGAGGAGGAAGAGAGAGCAGGAAGAGACAGGAGGAATAAAGAGGAGGAAGAGAGAGGAGGAAGAGAGATGAAGAGGAGAGAGAAGGAAGAGAGAGGAGGAAGAGAGAGGAGGAGGAGAGAGGAGGAGGAGAGAGAAGGAAGAGAGAGGAGGAAGAGAGAGGAGGAAGAAACAGGAGGAAGAGAGAGGAGGAAGAGAGAGGAGGAAGAGAGAGGAGGAAGAGAGAGGAAGAGGAGAGAGGAGGAAGAGAGAGGAGGAAGAGAGAGGAGGAAGAGAGAGGAAGAGGAGAGAGAAGGAAGAGAGAGGAGGAAGATAGAGGAGGAATTGAGAGGAGGAAGAGAGAGGAGAAAGAGAGAGGAGGGAGAGAGAGGAAGAGGAGAGACGAGGAGGAGAGAGGAGGAAGAGAGAGGAGGAGGAGAGAGGAGGAAGAGAGAGGAGGAGGAGAGAGGAGAAAGAGACAGGAGGAAGAGAGAGGAGGATGAGAGAGGAGAAGGAGAGAGGAGTAAGAGAAAGGAGGAATAGAGAGGAGGAAGAGAGAGGAGGAGCAGAGAGGAGGAAGAGACAGGAAGAAGAGAGAGGAGGATGAGAGAGGAGAAGGAGAGAGGAGTAAGAGAAAGGAGGAATAGAGATGAGGAAGCGAGAGCAGGAATAGAGTGGAAGAAGAGAGAGGAAGAGGAGAGAGAACGAAGACAGAAGAGGAAGAGAGAGGAGGAGGAGAGAGGAGGAGGAGAGAGAAGGAAGAGAGAGGAGGAAGAGAGAGGAGCAAGAGAGAGGAGGAAGAGAGAGTAGGAGGAGAGAGGAGCAGGAGAGAGAAGGAAGTGAGAGGACGAAGAGAGAGGACGAAGAGAGAGGAGGAAGAGACAGGAGGAAGAGAGAGGAGGAAGAGAGAGGAGGAAGAGACAGGAGGAAGAGAGAGGAAGAGGAGAGAGGAGGAAGAGAGAGGAGGATGAGAGAGGAGGAGGAGAGAGGAGGAAGAGAGAAGAGGAATAGAGAGGCAGAGGAGAGAGGAAGAAGAGAAAGAAGGAAGAGAGAGGAGGAAGAGACAGGAGGAAGAGAGAGGAGGAAGGGAGATGAAGAGGAGAGAGGAGGAAGAGGGAGGAAGAGGAGAGAGGAGGAAGAGAGAGGAGGAGGAGAGAGGTGGAAGAGAGAGGAGGAAGAGAGAGGAGGAAGAGAGAGGAGGAAGAAAGAGGAGGAAGAGAGAGGAGGAAGAGAGAGGAAGAGGAGAGAGAAGGAAGAGAGAGGAGGAAGAGAGAGCAGGAAGAGACAGGAGAAAGAGAGAGGAGGAAGAAAGAGGAGGAAGAGAGAGGAGGAAGAGAGAGGAGGAAGAGAGAGGAGGTAGAGAGAGGAAGAGGAGAGAGGAGGAAGAGAGAGGAGGAAGAGAGAGGAGGAAGAGAGAGGAGGAGGAGAGAGAAGGAAGAGAGAGGTGGAAGAAAGAGGAGGAAGAGAGAGCTGGAGGAGAGAGGAGGAGGAGAGAGGAGGAATAGAGTGGAGGAAGAGAGAGGAGGAAGAGGGAGGAGAAAGAGAGAGAAGTAAGAGAGAGGAGGAAGAAAGAGGAGGAAGAGAGAGGAGGAAGAAAGAGGAAGAGGAGAGAGAAGGAATAGAGAGGAGGAAGAGACACGAGGAAGAAAGAGGAGGAAGAGAGAGGAGGAAGAGAGAGGAGGAGGAGAGAGAAGGAAGAGAGAGGAGGAGGAGAGAGGAGGAAGAGAGAGGAGGAGGAGAGATAAGAAAGAGAGAAGAGGAAGAGACAGGAGGAAGAGAGAGGAGGAAGAGACAGGAATAAGAGAGTTGAGGAAGAGAGAGGAGGAAGAGAGAGGAGGAAGAGAAATGAGGAAGAGAGAGTAGGAAGGGACAGGAGGAAGAGACAGGAGGAAGAGAGAGGAGGATGAGAGATGAGAAGGAGAAAGGAGGAAGGGAGATAAGGAAGAGAGAGGAGGAAGAGAGAGGAGAAAGAGAGAGGAGGAAGAGACAGGAGGAAGAGAGAGGAAGAGGAGAGAGGAGGAAGAGAGAGGAGGGTGAGAGAGGACGAAGAGAGAGGAGGAAGAGAGAGGAAGAGGAGAGAGGAGGAGGAGAGAGGAGGATGAGTGAGGAGGAAAAGAGCGGAGGAAGAGAGAGGAGGAGAGAGAGGAAGAAGAGAGAGGAAGAGGAGAGAGGAGGAGAGAGGAGGAAGAGAGGAGGAAAAGAGAGGAGGAAGAGAGAGGAAGAGGAGAGAGGAGGAGGAGAGAGGAGGAAGAGAGAGGAGGAGGAGAGAGGAGAAGGAGAGAGGAGTAAGAGAAAGGAGGAAGAGAGAGGAGTAAGAGAGAGGAGGAAGAGAGAGGAAGAGGAAAGAGGAACAAGAGACAGGAGGAAGAGAGAGGAGGAAGAGAGAGGAGGAAGAGAGAGGAAGAGGAGAGAGGTGGAGGAGAGAAGTGTAAGACAGAGGAGGAAGAGACAGGAAGAGGAGAGAGAAGGAAGAGAGAGGAGGAAGAGAGAGGAGAAAGAGAGAGGAGGAAGAGAGAGGAGGAGGAAAGAGGAGAAGGAGAGAGACGGAAGAGAGAGGAGGAAGAGAGAGGAGGAAGAGAGAGGAAGAAGATAGAGGAGGAAGTGAGAGGAAGAGGAGAGAGGTGGAGGAGAGAAGAGGAAGAGAGAGGAGGAAGAGAGATGAAGAGGAGAGAGGAGGTAGAGAGAGGATGAGGAGAGAGTAGGAGGAGAGAGGAGGAAGAGAGAGGAGGAAGAGAGAGGAGGAAGAGAGAGGACGAAGAGACAGGAGGAAGAGAGAGGAGGAAAAAACAGGAGGAAGAAACAGGAGGAAGAGAGAGGAGGATGAGAGAGGAGCAGGAGAGAAGAGTAAGAGAGAGGAGGAAGAGAGAGGAGGAAGAAAGAGGAGGAAGAGAGAGGAGGAAGAGAGAGGAAGAGGAGAGAGGAGGAAGAGAGAGGAAGAAGAGAGAGGAGGAAGATAGAGGAGGAAGTGAGAGGAGGAAAAGAGAGGAGGAAGAGAGAGGAGGAAGACAGAGGAGGAAGAAAGAGGAGGAAGAGAGAGGAGGAAGAGAGAGGAAGAGGAGAGAGGAGGAAGAGAGAGGAGAAAAAGAGAGGAAGAGGAGAGAGGAAGAGGAGAGAGAAGGAAGAGAGAGGAGGAAGAGAGAGCAGGAAGAGACAGGAGAAAGAGAGAGGAGGAAGAGATAGGAGGAAGAGAGAGGAATAAGAAAGAGGAGGAAGAGAGAGGAGGAAGAGGAGAGATGAAGAGGAGAGAGAAGGAAGAGAGAGGAGGAAGAGAGAGCAGGAAGAGAGAGGAGAAAGAGAGAGGAGGAAGAAAGAGGAGGAAGAGAGAGGAGGAAGAGAGAGGAGGAGGAGAGAGGAGGAAGAGAGAGGAGGAAGAGACAGGAGGAAGAGAGAGGAGGAGGAGAGAGAAGGAAGAGAGAGGTGGAAGAGAGAGGAGGAAGAGAGAGGAGGAAGAAAGAGGAGGAAGAGAGAGTTGGAGGAGAGAGGAGGAGGAGAGAGGAGGAATAGAGTGGAGGAAGAGAGAGGAGGAGGAGAGAAGAGGAAGAGAGAGGAAGAGGAGAGAGAAGGAAGAGAGAGGAGGAAGAGAGAGGAGGAGAGAGGAGGAGGAGAGAGAAGGAAGAGAGAGGAGGAAGAGAGAGGAGGAAGAGAGGGAGAGGAGAGAGAAGGAAGAGAGAGGAGGATGAGAGAGGAGGAGGAGAGAGGAGGAGGAGAGAGAAGGAAGAGAGAGGAGGAAGAGAGAGGAGGAAGAGAGAGGAGGAAGAGACAGGAGGAAGAAATAGGAGGAAGAGAGAGGAGGAAGAGAGGAAGAGGAGAGAGAAGGAAGAGAGAGGAGGATGAGAAAGCAGGAGGAGAGAGGAGGAGGAGAGAGAAGGAAGAGAGAGGAGGAAGAGAGAGGAGGAAGAGAGAGGAGGAAGAGACAGGAGGAAGAGATAGGAGGAAGAGAGAGGAGGAAGAGAGAGGAAGAGGAGAGAAGTGGAGGAGAGAAGAGGAAGAGAGAGGAGGAGGGGAGAGTAGGAGGAGAGAGGAGGAGGAGAGAAGAGGAAGAGAGAGGAGGAATAGAGAGGAGGAAGAGAGAGGAGGAAGAGAGAGGAGGAAGAGAGAGGAGGAGAGAGTAGGAGGAGAGAGGACCAAGAGAGAGGAGGAAGAGAGAGGAAGAGGAGAGAGCAGGAGGAGAGAGGAGGAAGACAGAGGAGGAGGAGAGAGGAGGAAGAGAGAGGAGGAGGAGAGAGAAGGAAGAGACAGGAGGAAGAGGGAGGAGGAAGAGAGAGGAGGAGGAGAGAGGAGGAGGAGAGAGAAGGAAAGGAGAGGAGGAAGAGAGAGGAGGAAGAGAGAGGAAGAAGATAGAGGAGGAAGTGAGAGGAGGATAAGAGAAAAGGAAGAGAGAGGAGGAAGAGAGATGAGGAAGAAAGAGGAGGAAGAGAGAGGAGGAAGATCCAGGAGGAAGTGAGAGGAGGAAGAGAGAGGAGGAAGAGAGAAGAGGAAGAGACAGGAGGAAGAAATAGGAGGAAGAGAGAGGAGGAAGAGAGAGGAAGAGGATAGAGGAGGAGGAGAGAGAAGAAAGAGAGAGGAGGAAGAGAGAGGAGGAAGAGAGATTAGGAAGAGAGAGGAGGAAGAGAGAGGAGGAAGTGAGAGGAGGAAGAGAGAGGAGGAAGAGAGAGGAGGAAGAGGGAGAAGAAAGAGAGAGGAGTAAGAGAAAGGAGGAAGAGAGAGGAGGAAGAGAGAGTAGGATGTGACAGGAGGAGGAGAGAGGTGGAAGAGAGAGGACGAAGAGAGAGGAGGAAGAGAGAGGAGCAAGAGAGAGGAGGAGGAGAGAGAAGGAAGAGAGAGGAGGAAGAGAGAGAAGGAAGAGAGAGGAGGAAGAGAGACGAGGAAGAGAGAGGAGGAAGAGAGTGCAGGAAGAGAGAGGAAGAGGATAGAGAAGGAAGAGATAGGAAGAAGAGAGAGGAGGAGGAGAGAGGAGGAGGAGAGAAAAGGAAGTGAGAGGAGTAAGAGAGAGGAGTAAGAGAGAGTAGGAGGAGAGAGGAGAAGGAGAGAGGAGGAAGAGAGAGGAGGAAGAGAGAGGAAGAGCAGAGAGGAGGAGGATACAGGACGAGGAGAGAGGAGGAAGAGAGAGGAGGAAGAGACAGGAGTAATAGAGTGGAGGAAAAGAGAGGAAAAGGAGATAGGAGGAAGAGAGAGGAGGAAGAGAGAGGAGGAAGAGACAGGAGGAAGAGAGAGGAGGAAGAGAGAGGAAGAGGAGAGAGGAGGAGGAGAGAGGAGGAAGAGAGAGGAGGAGGAGAGAGAAGGAAGAGAGAGGAGGAGGAGAGAGGAGGAAGAGAGAGGAGGAGGAGAGATAAGAAAGAGAGAAGAGGAAGAGACAGGAGGAAGAGAGAGGAGGAAGAGACAGGAGGAAGAGAGTTGAGGAAGAGAGAGGAGGAAGAGAGAGGAGGAAGAGAAATGAGGAAGAGAGAGTAGGAAGGGACAGGAGGAAGAGACAGGAGGAAGAGAGAGGAGGATGAGAGATGAGAAGGAGAAAGGAGGAAGGGAGATAAGGAAGAGAGAGGAGGAAGAGAGAGGAGAAAGAGAGAGGAGGAAGAGACAGGAGGAAGAGAGAGGTAGAGGAGAGAGGAGGAAGAGAGAGGAGGGTGAGAGAGGACGAAGAGAGAGGAGGAAGAGAGAGGAAGAGGAGAGAGGAGGAGGAGAGAGGAGGATGAGTGAGGAGGAAAAGTGCGGAGGAAGAGAGAGGAGGAGAGAGAGGAAGAAGAGAGAGGAAGAGGAGAGAGGAGGAGAGAGGAGGAAGAGAGGAGGAAAAGAGAGGAGGAAGAGAGAGGAAGAGGAGAAAGGAGGAGGAGAGAGGAGGAAGAGAGAGGAGGAGGAGAGAGGAGAAGGAGAGAGGAGTAAGAGAAAGGAGGAAGAGAGAGGAGTAAGAGAGAGGAGGAAGAGAGAGGAAGAGGAAAGAGGAACAAGAGACAGGAGGAAGAGAGAGGAGGAAGAGAGAGGAGGAAGAGAGAGGAAGAGGAGAGAGGTGGAGGAGAGAAGAGTAAGACAGAGGAGGAAGAGACAGGAAGAGGAGAGAGAAGGAAGAGAGAGGAGGAAGAGAGAGGAGAAAGAGAGAGGAGGAAGAGAGAGGAGGAGGAAAGAGGAGAAGGAGAGAGACGGAAGAGAGAGGAGGAAGAGAGAGGAGGAAGAGAGAGGAAGAAGATAGAGGAGGAAGTGAGAGGAAGAGGAGAGAGGTGGAGGAGAGAAGAGGAAGAGAGAGGAGGAAGAGAGATGAAGAGGAGAGAGGAGGTAGAGAGAGGATGAGGAGAGAGTAGGAGGAGAGAGGAGGAAGAGAGAGGAGGAAGAGAGAGGAGGAAGAGAGAGGACGAAGAGACAGGAGGAAGAGAGAGGAGGAAAAAACAGGAGGAAGAAACAGGAGGGAGAGAGGAGGATGAGAGAGGAGCAGGAGAGAAGAGTAAGAGAGAGGAGGAAGAGAGAGGAGGAAGAAAGAGGAGGAAGAGAGAGGAGGAAGAGAGAGGAAGAGGAGAGAGGAGGAAGAGAGAGGAAGAAGAGAGAGGAGGAAGATAGAGGAGGAAGTGAGAGGAGGAAAAGAGAGGAGGAAGAGAGAGGAGGAAGACAGAGGAGGAAGAAAGAGGAGGAAGAGAGAGGAGGAAGAGAGATGAAGAGGATAAATGAGGAAGAGAGAGGAGGATGAGAGAGGGGGAAGAGAAAGGAGGAACAGACAGGAGGAAGAAAGAGGAGGAAGAGAGAGGAGGAAGAGAGAGGAGGAGGAGAGAGGAGGAGAGAGGAGGAGGAGAGAGGAGGAAGAGAGAGGAGGAAGAGAGAGGAGGAAGAAAGAGGAGGAAGTGAGTGGAGGAAGAGAGAGGAGGAAGAGATAGGAGGATGAAAGAGGAGAAGGAGAGAGGAGTAAGAGAAAGGAGGAAGAGAAAGGAAAAGGAGAGAGGTGGAGGAGATAGGTGGAAGAGAGAAGAGGAGGAGAGAGGAGGAAGAGAGAGAAGGAAGAGAGAGGAGGAACAGACAGGAGTAATAGAGAGGAGGAAGAGAGAGGAGGAGGAGAGAGGAGGAGGAGAGAGGAGGAAGAGAGAGGAAGAAGATAGAGGAGGAAGTGAGAGGAGGAAAAGAGAGGAGGAAGAGAGAGGAGGAAGAGAGAGGAGGAAGAAAGAGGAGGAAGAGAGAGGAGGAAGAGAGATGAAGAGGAGAGAGAAGGAAGAGAGAGGAGGAAGAGAGAGGAGGAGGAGAGAGGAAGAGGAGAGAGAAGGAAGAGAGAGGAGGAAGAGAGAGGAGGAAGAGAGAGGAGGAAGAGAGAGGAGGAAGAGAGAGGAGGAAGTGATAGGAGGAAGAGAGAGGAGGAAGAAACAGGATGAAGAGACAGGAGGAAGAGAGAGGAAGAGGAGAGAGAAGGAAGAGAGAGGAGGTTGAGAGAGGAGGAGGAGAGAGGAGGATGAGAGAGGAGGAAGAGAGAGTAAGAGGAGAGAGGAGGAAGAGAGAGGAGGAAGAGAAAGGAGAAATAAAGAGGAGGAAGAGAGAGGAAGAGGAGAGAGAAGGAAGAGAGACGAGGAAGAGAGAGGAGTAAGAGAAAGGAGGAAGAGAGAGGACGAAGAGTGAGGAGGAGGAGAGAGGAAGACTAAAGAGGAGGAAGAGAGAGTAGGAAGAGAGAGCAGGAAGAGAGAGGAGGAAGAGAGTGGAAGAGGAGAGAGGAGGAAGAGAGAGGAGGAAGAGAGAGGAGGAAGAGAGAGGAAGAGGAGAGAGCAGGAATAGTGAGGAGGAAGAGAAAGGAGGCGGAGAGAGGAGGAGGAGAGACAAGGAAGAGAGAGGAGGAAGAGAGAGGAGGAAGAGAGAGGAGGAGGAGAGAGAAGGAAGAGAGAGGAGGAAAAGAGAGGAGGAAGAGAGGAAGAGGAGAGAGAAGGAAGGGAGAGGAGGATGAGAGAGGAGGAGGAGAGAGGAGGAAGAGACAGGAGGAAGAGATAGAAGGAAGAGAGAGGAGTAAGAGAGAGGAAGAGGAGAGAGGTGGAGGAGAGAAGAGGAAGAGAGAAGAGGAAGAGAGAGGAAGAGGAGAGAGAGGAAGAGAGAGGAGGAGGGGAGAGTAGGAGGAGAGAGGAGGAAGAGAGAGGAGGAGGAGAGAGGAGGAAGAGAGAGTAGGAGGTGAGATTAGGAAGAGAGCGGAGGAAGAGAGAAGAGGAAGAGAGAGGAGGAATAGAGAGGAGAAAGAGAGAGGAGGAAGAGAGAGGAGGAAGAGAGAGGAGGAGGAGAGAGGACGAAGAGAGAGGAGAAAGAGAGAGGAAGAGGAGAGAGCAGGAGGAGAGAGGAGGAAGACAGAGGAGGAGGAGAGAGGAGGAAGAGAGAGGAGGAGGAGAGAGAAGGAAGAGAGAGGAGGAAGAGAGAGGAGGAAGAGACAGGAGGAAGAGAGAGGAGGAAGAGAGAGGAGGAAGAGAGAGAAGGAGGAGAAACAAGGAAGTGAGATGAGGAAGAGATAGGAGGAACAGACAGGAGGAAGAGACAGTAGGAAGAGAGAGGAAGAGGATAAATGAGGAAGAGAGAGGAGGATGAGAGAGGAGAAGGAGAGAGGAATAAGAGAAAGGAGGAAGAGAGAGGAGGAAGAGAGAGGAGAAAGAGAGAGAAAGAAGAGAGAGGAAGAGGAGAGAGAAGTAAGAGAGGAGGAAGACAGAGTAGGAAGATAGAGGAGTATGAGAGAGGAAGAGGAGACAGGAGGAGGAGAGAGGAGGAGGAGAGAGACGCAAGAGAGAGGAGGAAGAGAGAGGAGGAAGAGAGTGGAGGAAGAGAGAGGAGGAAGAGATAGGAGGAAGAGAGAGGAGGAAGAGAGAGGAGGAAGAGAGAGGAAGAGGAGAGAGAAGGAAGGGAGAGGAGGAAGAGAGTGGAGGAGGAGAGAGGAGAAGCAGAGAGAAGGAAGAGAGAGGAGGAAGAGAGTGGAGGAAGAGAGAGGAAGAAGATAGAGGAGGAAGTGTGAGGAGGAAGAGAGAGTAGGAAGAGAGTGGAGGAAGAGAGAGGAGGAAGAGAGAGGAGAAAGAGAGAGGAGGAAGAGAGAGGGCGAAGAGACACGAGGAAGAGAGAGGAGGGAGAGAGAGGAGGAATAGAGAGGAGGAAGAGAGAGGGGGAAGAGAGAGGAAGAGGAGAGAAGTGCAGGAGAGAAGAGGAAGAGAGAGGAGGAAGAGAGAGGAAGAGAAGAGAGGAGGAAAAGAGAGGAGGAAGAGAGAGGAGGAAAAGAGAGGAAGAGGAGAGAGAAGGAAGAGAGAGGAGGAAGAGAGAGGAGGAGGAGAGAGGAAGAGGAGAGAGAAGGCAGATAGAGGAGGAAGAGAGAGCAGGAAGAGACAGGAGAAAGAGAGAGGAGGAAGAGATAGGAGGAGGAGAGAGGAGGAAGAAAGAGGAGGAAGAGAGAGGAGGAAGAGAGAGGAAGAGGAGAGAGAAGGAAGAGAGAGGAGGAAGAGAGAGCAGGAAGAGACAGGAGAAAGAGAGAGGAGGAAGAAAGAGGAGGAAGAGAGAGGAGGAAGAGAGAGGAGGAAGAGAGAGGAGGTAGAGAGAGGAAGAGGAGAGAGGAGGAAGAGAGAGGAGGAAGAGAGAGGAGGAAGAGAGAGGAGGAGGAGAGAGAAGGAAGAGAGAGGTGGAAGAAAGAGGAGGAAGAGAGAGGAGGAAGAAAGAGGAGGAAGAGAGAGCTGGAGGAGAGAGGAGGAGGAGAGAGGAGGAATAGAGTGGAGAAGAGAGAGGAGGAAGAGGGAGGAGAAAGAGAGAGAAGTAAGAGAGAGGAGGAAGAAAGAGGAGGAAGAGAGAGGAGGAAGAAAGAGGAAGAGGAGAGAGAAGGAATAGAGAGGAGGAAGAGACACGAGGAAGAAAGAGGAGGAAGAGAGAGGAGGAAGAAAGAGGATGAAGAGACAGGAGGAAGAGAGAGGAGGAAGAGAGAGGAGGATGAGAGATGAGGAATAGGGAGGAAGTGGAGAGAGAAGGAAGAGAGAGGAGGAAGAGAGAGAAGGAAGAGAGAGGAGCAAGAGAGAGGAGGAAGAGACAGGAGGAAGAGAGAGGAGGAAGTGAGAGGAGGAAGAGAGAGGAGGAAGAGAGAGGAGGAGGAGAGAAGAGGAAGAGAGAGGAATAGGAGAGAGAAGGAAGAGAGAGGAGGAAGAGAGAGGAGGAGGAGAGAGGAGGAGGAGAGAGAAGGAAGAGAGAGGAGGAAGAGAGAGGAGAAAGAGAGGAAGAGGAGAGAGAAGGAAGAGAGAGGAGGATGAGAGAGCAGGAGGAGAGAGGAGGAGGAGAGAGAAGGTAGAGAGAGGAGGAAGAGAGAGGAGGAAGAGAGAGGAGGAAGAGACAGGAGGAAGAGATAGGAGGAAGAGAGAGGAGGAAGAGAGAGGAAGAGGAGAGAGAGGAAGAGAGAGGAGGAGGGGAGAGTAGGAGTAGAGAGGGGGAAGAGAGAGGAGGAAGAGAGCGGAGGAAGAGAGAAGAGGAAGAGAGAGGAGGAATAGAGAGGAGGAAGAGAGAGGAGGAAGACAGAGGAGGAAGAGAGAGGAGGAGGAGAGAGTAGGAGGAGAGAGGACGAAGAGAGAGGAGGAAGAGAGAGGAAGAGGAGAGAGCAGGAGGAGAGAGGGGGAAGACAGAGGAGGAGGAGAGAGGAGGAAGAGAGAGGAGGAGGAGAGAGAAGGAAGAGACAGGAGGAAGAGAGTGGAGGAAGAGAGAGGAGGAAGAGAGAGGAGCAGGAGAAACAAGGAAGTGAGAGGAGGAAGAGATAGGAGGAAGAGACAGGAGGAAGAGAGAGTAGGAAGAGAGAGGAAGAAGAGAGAGGAAGAGAGGAGGAAGACAGAGTAGGAAGATAGAGGAGTATGAGAGAGGAAGAGGAGACAGGAGGAGGAGACAGAAGGAGGAGAGAGACGGAAGAGAGAGGAGTAAGAGAGAGGAGGAAGAGAGAGGAGGAAGAGACAGGAGGAAGAGACAGGAGGAAGAGAGACAAGGAAGACACAGGATGAAGAGACAGGAGGAAGAGAGAGGAAGAGGAGAGAGGAGGAAGAGAGAGGAGGTTGAGAGAGGATGAGGAGAGAGGAGGAGTAGAGAGGAGGAAGAGAGAGGAGGAAGAGAGAGGAGGAAGAGAGAGGAGGAAGAGAGAGTAAGTGGAGAGAGAAGGAAGAGAGAGGAGGAAGAGAGAGGAGTAGGAGAGAGGAGGAATAGGGAGGAATAGGAGAGAGGAGGAAGAGAGAGGAGGAAGAGAGAGTTAAGAGGAGAGAGGAGGAAGAGAGAGGAGGAAGAGAAAGGAGGAAGAGAGAGGAGGAAGAGAGAGGAGGATGAGAGATGAGAATGAGAGAGGAGTAAGAGAAAGGAGGAAGAGAGAGGACGATGAGAGAGGAGGAGGATAGAGGAAGAGTAAAGAGGAGGAAGAGAGAGTAGGAAGAGAGAGCAGGAAGAGAGAGGAGGAAGAGAGTCGAAGAGGAGAGAGGAGGAAGAGAGAGGAGGAAGAGAGAGGAGGAAGAGAGAGGAAGAGGAGAGAGCAGGAATAGTGAGGAGGAAGAGAAAGGAGGAAGAAAGAGGAGGAAGAGAGAGGAAGAGGAGAGAGAAGGAAGAGAGAGGAGGAAGAGAGAGGAGGAGGATAGAGGAGGAATAGGGAGGAATAGGAGAGAGGAGGAAGAGAGAGGAGGAAGAGAGAGTAAGAGGAGAGAGGAGGAAGAGAGAGGAGGTAGAGAGAGGAGGAGGAGAGAGGAGGAGGAGAGAGAAGGAAGAGAGAGGAGGAAGAGAGATGAGAAGGAGAGAGGACTAAGAGAAAGATGGAAGAGAGAGGACGATGAGAGAGGAGGAGGAGAGAGGAATAATAGAGAGGAGGAAGAGAGAGGAAGAGGAGAGAAGAGAAAAAGAGAAGAGGAAGAGAGAGGAGGAAGAGAGAGGAAGAGGAGAGAGAAGGAAGAGAGAGGAGGAAGAGAGAGGAGGAGGAGAGAGGAGGAGGAGAGAGGAGGAGGAGAGAGGAGTAAGAGAAAGGAGGAAGAGAGAGGAGGAAGAGAGCGGAGGAGGAGAGAGAAGGAAAAGATAGGAGGAAAGAGAGGAGGAAGAGAGAGGAATAGGAGAGAGGAGGACGATACAGTACAAGGAAAAGGAGAAAGAGAGAGGAGGAATAGACAGGAGTAATAGAGAGGAGGAAGAGAGAGGAAAAGGAGAGAACAGGAAGAAACAGGAGGAAGAGACAGGAGGAAGAGACAGGAGGAAGAGAGAGCAGGAAGATAGAGGAGGAAGTGAGAGGAGGAAGAGAGAGGAGGAAGGGAGAGGAGGAAGAGACAGGAAGAGAAAAGAGGAGGAAGAGAGAGGAGGAAGAGAGAGGAAGAGGAGAGAGGAGGAAGAGAGGGGAGGAAGAGAGAGGAGGAGGAGAGAGGAGGAGGAGAGAGAAGGAAGAGAGTGGAGGAAGAGAGAGGAGGAAGAGAGAGGAGGAAGAGAGAGGAGGAAGAGAGAGGAGGAAGAGAGATGGGGAAGATAGAGGAGGAAGTGAGAGGAGGAAGAGAGAGGATGAAGAGAGATGTCGAAGAGACAGGAGGAAGAGAGAAAAGGAAGAGACAGGAGGAAGAGACAGGAGGAAGAGAGAGGAGGATGAGAGAGGAGAAGGAGAGAGGAGTAAGAGAAAGGAGGAAGAGAGAGGAGGAAGAGAGAGGAGGAAGAGAGAGGAAGAGGAAAGAGGAGGAAGAGAGAGGAGGAAGAGAGAGGAAGAGGAGAGAGGAGGAATAGAGAGGAGGAAGTGAGAGGAGGAGGAGAGAGGAAGAGGAGAGAGAAGGAAGAGAGAGGAGGAAGAGTGAGCTGGAAGAGAGAGAAGAAAGAGAGAGGAGGATGAGAGAGGAGGAGGAGAGAGGAGGAGGAGAGGGAAGGAAGAGAGAGGAGGAAGAGAGAGGAGGAAGAGAGAGGATGAAGAGGAGGAAGAGAGAGGAGGAAGAGAGAGGAAGAGGAGAGAAGAGGAAGAGAGAGGAGGAACAGACAGGAATAATAGAGAGGAGGAAGAGAGAGGAAGAGGAGAGAGGAGGAAGAGGGAGGAGGAAGAGAGAGTAGGAAGAGAGAAGAGGAGGAGAGAGGAAGAGGAAAGAGGAGGAAGAGAGAGGAGGAAGAGAGAGGAGGAAGAGAGAGGAAGAGGAGAGAAGTGGAGGAGAGAAGAGGAAGAGAGAGGAGGAAGAGAGAGGAAGAGGAGAGAGGAGGAAGAGACAGGAGGAAGAAAGAGGAGGAAGAAAGAGGAGGAAGAAAGAGGAGGAAGAGAGAGGAAGAGGAGAGATAAGGAAGAGAGAGGAGGAAGAGAGAGGAGGAAGAGACAGGAGGAAGAAAGAGGAGGAAGAGAGAGGAGGAAGAGAGAGGAAGAGGAGAGAGGAGGAAGAGACAGGAGGAAGAGAGAGGAGGAAGAGAGAGGAGGAAGAAAGAGGAGGAAAAGATAGCAGGAAGAGAGAGGAAGAGGAGAGAGAAGGAAGAGAGGGGAGGAAGAGAGAGGAGGAGGAAGGAGGAGGAGGAGAGGGAAGGAAGAGAGAGGAGGAAGAGAGAGGAGGAAGAGAGAGGAGGAAGAGAAGGAAGAGATAGGAGGAAGAGAGAGGAAGAGGAGAGAGGAGGAAGAGAGAGGAGGAAGAGAGAGGAATAGGAGAGAAGTGGAGGAGAGCAGAGGAAGAAAGAGGAGGAAGAGAGAGGAAGAGGAGAGAGGATGAAGAGAGATGAGGAAGAGACAGGAGGAAGAGACAGGAGGAAGAAAGAGGAGGAAGAGAGAGGAGGAAGAGAGAGCAGGAAGAGAGAGGAGGAAGATAGAGGAGGAAGTGAGATGAGGAAGAGAGAGGAGAAGAGAGAGGACGAATAGACAGGAGGACGAGAGAGGAGGAAGAGACAGGAGGAAGAGACAGGAGGAAGAGAGAGGAGGATGAGAGATGAGAAGGAGAGAGGAGTAAGAGAGAGGAAGAGAGAGGAGGAAGAGAGAGGAAGAGGAAAGTGGAGGAAGAGAGAGGAGGAAGAGAGGAGGAAGATAGAGGAGGAAGAGAAAGGAAGAGGAGACAAGTGGAGGAGAGAAGAGGAAGAGAGAGGAGGAAGAGAGAGGAGGAAGAGAGAGGAGGAAGAGACAGGAGGAAGAGAGAGGGGGAAGATAGAGGAGGAAGTGAGAGGAGGAAAATAGAGGAGGAAGAGAGAGAGGACGAAGAGACAGGAGGAAGAGGGAGGAGGAAGAGACAGGAGGAAGAGACAGGAGGAAGAGAGAGGAGGATGAGAGAGGAGGAAGAGAGAGGAGGAAGAGAGAGGAGGAAGAGAGAGGAGGAAGAGAGATGAGGAAGAAAGAGGAGGAAGAGAGAGGAGGAAGAGAGAGGAGGAAGAGAGAGGAGGAAGAGAGAGGAGGAAGAGAGATGAGGAAGAAAGAGGAGGAAGAGAGAGGAAGAGGAGAGAGGAGGAAGAGAGGGGAGGAAGAGAGAGGAGGAGGAGAGAAGAGGAAGACATAGGAGGAAGAGAGAGGAAGAGGAGAGAGGGGAAAGAGAGAGGAGGAACAGAAAGGAGGAAGAGAGAGGAGGAAGAGAGAGGAGGAAGAGAGAGGAGGAAGAGAGAGGAGGAAGAGAGAGGAGGAGGAGAGAGGAGGAAGAGAGAGGAAGAGGAGAGAAGAGGAGGAGAGAGGAGGAAGAGAGAGGAGGAGGGGAGAGAAGGAAGAGAGAGGAGGAGGAGAGATGAGGAAGAAAGAGGAGGAAGAGAGAGGAGGAAGAGAGAGGAGGAAGAGAGAGGAGGAAGAGAGAGGAGGAAGAGAGAGGAGGAAGAGAGATGAGGAAGAAAGAGGAGGAAGAGAGAGGAAGAGGAGAGAGGAGGAAGAGAGGGGAGGAAGAGAGAGGAGGAGGAGAGAAGAGGAAGACATAGGAGGAAGAGAGAGGAAGAGGAGAGAGGAGAAAGAGAGAGGAGGAACAGAAAGGAGGAAGAGAGAGGAGGAAGAGAGAGGAGGAAGAGAGAGGAGGAAGAGAGAGGAGGAAGAGAGAGGAGGAGGAGAGAGGAGGAAGAGAGAGGAAGAGGAGAGAAGAGGAGGAGAGAGGAGGAAGAGAGAGGAGGAGGGGAGAGAAGGAAGAGAGAGGAGGAGGAGAGAAGAGGAAGTGAGAGGAGGAAGATAGAGGAAGAAGAGAGGGGTGGAAGAGAGAGGAGGAAAAGAGAAGTGGAGGAGAGAGGAAGAGGAGAGAGGAGGAAGAGAGAGGAGGAGGAGAGAGAAGGAAGAGAGAGGAGGAGGAGAGAAGACGAAGTGAGAGGAGCAAGAGAGAGGAGGAAGAGAGAAGAGGAAGAGAGATGAGGAATAGAGAGGAGCAAGAGAGAGGAGGAGGAGAGAGAAGGAAGAGAGAGGATTAAGAGAGAAGAGGAAGAGATAGGAGGAAGAGAGAGGAGGAAGATGCAGGAGGAAGAGAGTGGAGGAAGAGAGAGGAGGAAGAGAGAGGAGGAGGAGAGAGGAGTAAGAGAGAGTAGGAGGAGAGAAGAGGATGTGAGAGGAGGAAGAGAGAGGAGGAATAGAGAAGTGGAAGAGAGAGGAGGAAGAGAGAGGACGAAGAGAGAGGAAGAGGAGAGAGGAGGAAGAGCGAGGAGGAACAGACAGGAGTAATAGAGAGGAGGAAGAGAGAGGGAGAGGAGAGAGGCGGAAGAGAGAGAAGGAAGAGACAGGACTAATACAGTGGAGGAAGAGAGAGGAAGAGGAGAGAGAAGGAAGAGAGAAGAGGAAGAGAGAGGAGGAAGAGAGAGGAGGAAGAGAGAGGAGGACGAGAGAGGAGGAGGAGAGAGGAGGAAGAGAGAGGAGGAAGAGAGAGGAGGAGGAGAGAGGAGGAAGAGAGAGGAGGAAGAGAGAGGAGGAGGAGAGAGGAGGAAGAGAGATGAGGAAGAGAGAGGAGGAAGAGAGAGGAGGAGGAGAGAGGAGGAAGAGAGAGGAGGAAGAGAGAGGAGGAGGAGAGAGGAGGAAGAGAGAGGAGGAAGAGAGAGGAGGAGGAGAGAGGAGGAAGAGATGGGAGGAAGAGAGAGGAAGAGCAGAGTGGAGGAAGAGACAGGTGGAAGAGAGCGGAAGAGGAGAGAGGAGGAAGAGAGAGAAGGAGGAGAGAGGAGGAAGAGAGACGAGGAAGAGAGAGGAGGATGAGAGAGGAGGAAGACAGAGGAGGAAGAGGGAGGAGGAGAAAGAGAGAAGGAGTAGAGAGTAAGAAGATAGAGGAGGAAGAGAGAGGAGGGAGAGAGAGGAGGAAGTGAGAGGAGGAAGAGAGAGGAGGAAGAGAGAGGAGGAAGAGACAGGAGGAAGAGAGAGGAGGAGGAGAGAGGAGGAATAGAGAGGAAGAGGAGAGAGGAGGAAGAGAGAGGAAGAAGAGAGAGGAAGAGGAGAGAGGAGGAATAGAGAGGAGGAAGAGAGAGGAGGAAGAGAGAGGAAGAGGAGAGAGGAGGAAGAGAGAGGAGGAAGAGAGAGGAAGAACATAGAGGAGGAAGAGAGAGGAGGAAGAGAGAGGAGGAAGAGAGAGGAAGAGGAGAGAGGTGGAGGAGAGAAGAGTAAGAGAGAGGAGGAAGAGAGAGGAAGAGGAGAGAGGAGGAAGAGAGAGGAGGAAGAAAGAGGAGGAAGAAAGAGGAGGAAGAAAGAGGAGGAAGAGAGAGGAAGAGGAGAGATAAGGAAGAGAGAGGAGGAAGAGAGAGGAGGAAGAGACAGGAGGAAGAAAGAGGAGGAAGAGAGAGGAGGAAGAGAGAGGAAGAGGAGAGAGGAGGAAGAGACAGGAGGAAGAGAGAGGAGGAAGAGAGAGGAGGAAGAAAGAGGAGGAAAAGATAGCAGGAAGAGAGAGGAAGAGGAGAGAGAAGGAAGAGAGGGGAGGAAGAGAGAGGAGGAGGAGAGAGGAGGAGGAGAGGGAAGGAAGAGAGAGGAGGAAGAGAGAGGAGGAAGAGAGAGGAGGAAGAGAAGGAAGAGATAGGAGGAAGAGAGAGGAAGAGGAGAGAGGAGGAAGAGAGAGGAGGAAGAGAGAGGAATAGGAGAGAAGTGGAGGAGAGCAGAGGAAGAAAGAGGAGGAAGAGAGAGGAAGGAGGAGAGAGGATGAAGAGAGATGAGGAAGAGACAGGAGGAAGAGACAGGAGGAAGAAAGAGGAGGAAGAGAGAGGAGGAAGAGAGAGCAGGAAGAGAGAGGAGGAAGATAGAGGAGGAAGTTAGATGAGGAAGAGAGAGGAGAAGAGAGAGGACGAATAGACAGGAGGACGAGAGAGGAGGAAGAGACAGGAGGAAGAGACAGGAGGAAGAGAGAGGAGGATGAGAGATGAGAAGGAGAGAGGAGTAAGAGAGAGGAGGAAGAGAGAGGAGGAAGAGAGAGGAAGAGGAAAGTGGAGGAAGAGAGAGGAGGAAGAGAGGAGGAAGATAGAGGAGGAAGAGAAAGGAAGAGGAGACAAGTGGAGGAGAGAAGAGGAAGAGAGAGGAGGAAGAGAGAGGAGGAAGAGAGAGGAGGAAGAGACAGGAGGAAGAGAGAGGGGGGAAGATAGAGGAGGAAGTGAGAGGAGGAAAATAGAGGAGGAAGAGAGAGAGGACGAAGAGACAGGAGGAAGAGGGAGGAGGAAGAGACAGGAGGAAGAGACAGGAGGAAGAGAGAGGAGGATGAGAGAGGAGGAAGAGAGAGGAGGAAGAGAGAGGAGGAAGAGAGAGGAGGAAGAGAGATGAGGAAGAAAGAGGAGGAAGAGAGAGGAGGAAGAGAGAGGAGGAAGAGAGAGGAGGAAGAGAGAGGAGGCAGAGAGATGAGGAAGAAAGAGGAGGAAGAGAGAGGAAGAGGAGAGAGGAGGAAGAGAGGGGAGGAAGAGAGAGGAGGAGGAGAGAAGAGGAAGACATAGGAGGAAGAGAGAGGAAGAGGAGAGAGGAGAAAGAGAGAGGAGGAACAGAAAGGAGGAAGAGAGAGGAGGAAGAGAGAGGAGGAAGAGAGAGGAGAAGAGAGAGGAGGAGGAGAGAGGAGGAAGAGAGAGGAAGAGGAGAGAAGAGGAGGAGAGAGGAGGAAGAGAGAGGAGGAGGGGAGAGAAGGAAGAGAGAGGAGGAGGAGAGAAGAGGAAGTGAGAGGAGGAAGATAGAGGAAGAACAGAGGGGTGGAAGAGAGAGGAGGAAAAGAGAAGAAGAGGAGAGAGGAAGAGGAGAGAGGAGGAAGAGAGAGGAGGAGGAGAGACAAGGAAGAGAGAGGAGGAGGAGAGAAGAGGAAGTGAGAGGAGCAAGAGAGAGGAGGAAGAGAGAAGAGGAAGAGAGATGAGGAAGAGAGAGGAAGAGGAAAGAGGAGGAAGAGAGAGGAGGAGGAGAGATGAGGAAGAGAGTGGAGGAAGAGAGAGGAAGAGGAGAGTGGAGGAAGAGAGAGGAGGAAGAGTGAGGAGGAAGAAAATGAGGAAGAGAGAGGAGGAAGAGAGAGCAGGAATAGAGTGGAAGAGGAGAGAGGAAGAGGAGAGAGAAGGAAGACAGAGGAGGAAGAGAGAGTAGGAGGAGAGAGGAGGAGGAGAGAGAAGGAAGTGAGAGGAGGAAGAGAGAGTAGGAGGAGAGAGGAGGAGGAGAGAGAAGGAAGTGAGAGGAGGAAGAGAGAGGAGGAAGAGAGTGTAGGAGGAGAGAGGAGAAGGAGACAGGAGTAAGAGAGAGGAGGAAGAGAGAGGAGGAAGAGAGAGGAGGAGGAGAGAGAAGGAGGAGAGAGAAGGAAAGGAGAGGAGGAAGAGATAGGAGGAAGAGAGAGGAGGAAGATAGAGGAGGAAGTGAGAGGAGGAAGAGAGAGGAGGAAGAGAGAGGAGGAAGAGACAGGAGGAAGAAAGCGGAGGAAGAGAGAGGAGGAAGAGAGATGAAGAGGAGAGATAAGGAAGAGAGAGGAGGAAGAGAGAGGAGGAGGAGAGAGGAGGAGGAGAGAGAAGGAAGAGAGAGGAGGAAGAGAGAGGAGGAAAAAACAGGAGGAAGAGAGAGGAGGAAGACAGAGGAGGAAGAGAGAGGAGGAAGAGAGAGGAGGAAGAAAATGAGGAAGAGAGAGGTGGAAGAGAGAGCAGGAATAGAGTGGAAGAGGAGAGAGGAAGAGGAGAGAGAAGGAAGACACAAGAGGAAGAGAGAGGAGGAGGAGAGAGGAGGAGGAGAGAGAAGGAAGAGAGAGGAGGAAGAGAGAGGAGGAACAGAGAGGAGGAAGAGAGAGGTGGAGGAGAGAGAAGGAAGAGAGAGGAGGAAGAGAGAGGACAAAGAGAGAGGAGGAAGAGAGAGGAGGAAGAGAGAGGAGGAAGAGAGAGGAGGAAGAGAGAGGAGGAAGAGAGAGGAGGAAGAGAGAGGAGGCAGAGAGATGAGGAAGAAAGAGGAGGAAGAGAGAGGAAGAGGAGAGAGGAGGAAGAGAGGGGAGGAAGAGAGAGGAGGAGGAGAGAAGAGGAAGACATAGGAGGAAGAGAGAGGAAGAGGAGAGAGGAGAAAGAGAGAGGAGGAACAGAAAGGAGGAAGAGAGAGCAGGAAGAGAGAGGAGGAAGAGAGAGGAGGAAGAGAGAGGAGGAGGAGAGAGGAGGAAGAGAGAGGAAGAGGAGAGAAGAGGAGGAGAGAGGAGGAAGAGAGAGGAGGAGGGGAGAGAAGGAAGAGAGAGGAGGAGGAGAGAAGAGGAAGTGAGAGGAGGAAGATAGAGGAAGAACAGAGGGGTGGAAGAGAGAGGAGGAAAAGAGAAGAAGAGGAGAGAGGAAGAGGAGAGAGGAGGAAGAGAGAGGAGGAGGAGAGAGAAGGAAGAGAGAGGAGGAGGAGAGAAGAGGAAGTGAGAGGAGCAAGAGAGAGGAGGAAGAGAGAAGAGGAAGAGAAATGAGGAAGAGAGAGGAAGAGGAAAGAGGAGGAAGAGAGAGGAGGAGGAGAGATGAGGAAGAGAGTGGAGGAAGAGAGAGGAAGAGGAGAGTGGAGGAAGAGAGAGGAGGAAGAGTGAGGAGGAAGAAAATGAGGAAGAGAGAGGAGGAAGAGAGAGCAGGAATAGAGTGGAAGAGGAGAGAGGAAGAGGAGAGAGAAGGAAGACAGAGGAGGAAGAGAGAGTAGGAGGAGAGAGGAGGAGGAGAGAGAAGGAAGTGAGAGGAGGAAGAGAGAGTAGGAGGAGAGAGGAGGAGGAGAGAGAAGGAAGTGAGAGGAGGAAGAGAGAGGAGTAAGAGAGAGTAGGAGGAGAGAGGAGAAGGAGACAGGAGTAAGAGAGAGGAGGAAGAGAGAGGAGGAAGAGAGAGGAGGAGGAGAGAGAAGGAGGAGAGAGAAGGAAAGGAGAGGAGGAAGAGATAGGAGGAAGAGAGAGGAGGAAGATAGAGGAGGAAGTGAGAGGAGGAAGAGAGAGGAGGAAGAGAGAGGAGGAAGAGACAGGAGGAAGAAAGCGGAGGAAGAGAGAGGAGGAAGAGAGATGAAGAGGAGAGATAAGGAAGAGAGAGGAGGAAGAGAGAGGAGGAGGAGAGAGGAGGAGGAGAGAGAAGGAAGAGAGAGGAGGAAGAGAGAGGAGGAAAAAACAGGAGGAAGAGAGAGGAGGAAGACAGAGGAGGAAGAGAGAGGAGGAAGAGAGAGGAGGAAGAAAATGAGGAAGAGAGAGGTGGAAGAGAGAGCAGGAATAGAGTGGAAGAGGTGAGAGGAAGAGGAGAGAGAAGGAAGACACAAGAGGAAGAGAGAGGAGGAGGAGAGAGGAGGAGGAGAGAGAAGGAAGAGAGAGGAGGAAGAGAGAGGAGGAACAGAGAGGAGGAAGAGAGAGGTGGAGGAGAGAGAAGGAAGAGAGAGGAGGAAGAGAGAGGACAAAGAGAGAGGAGGAAGAGAGAGGAGGAAGAGAGAGGAGGAAGAGAGAGGAGGAAGAGAGAGTAGGAGGAGAGAGGAGGTAGAGAGAGAAGGAAGTGAGAGGAGGAAGAGAGAGGAGTAAGAGAGAGTAGGAGGAGAGAGGAGAAGGAGACAGGAGTAAGAGAGAGGAGGAAGAGAGAGGAGGAAGAGAGAGGAGGAGGAGAGAGAAGGAGGAGAGAGAAGGAAAGGAGAGGAGGAAGAGATAGGAGGAAGAGAGAGGAGGAAGATAGAGGAGGAAGTGAGAGGAGAAAGAGTGAGGAGGAAGAGAGAGGAGGAAGAGAGGAGGAAGATAGAGGAGGAAGAGAGAGGAGGAAGAGAGATGAAGAGGAGAGAGAAGGAAGAGAGAGGAGGAAGAGAGAGGAGGAGTAGAGAGGAGGAGGAGAGAGAAGCAAGAGAGAGGAGGAAGAGAGAGGAGGAGGAAACAGGAGGAAGAGAGAGGAGGAAGAGAGAGGAGGAAGAGAGAGGAGGAAGAGAGAGGAAGAGGAGAGAGGAGGAAGAGAGAGGAGGAAGAGAGAGGAGGATGAGAGAGGAAGAGGAGAGAGAAGGAAGAGAGAGGAGGAAGATAGAGGAGGAAATGAGAGGAGGAAGAGAGAGGAGAAAGAGAGAGGAGGGAGAGAGAGGAAGAGGAGAGACGAGGAGGAGAGAGGAGGAAGAGAGAGGAGGAGGAGAGAGGAGGAAGAGACAGGAGGAATAGAGAGGAGGATGAGAGAGGAGAAGGAGAGAGGAGTAAGAGAAAGGAGGAATAGAGAGGAGGAAGAGAGAGGAGGAGGAGAGAGGAGGAAGAGACAGGAGGAAGAGAGAGGAGGATGAGAGAGGAGAAGGAGAGAGGAGTAAGAGAAAGGAGGAATAGAGAGGAGGAAGAGAGAGCAGGAATAGAGTGGAAGAAGAGAGAGGAAGAGGAGAGAGAAGGAAGACAGAGGAGGAAGAGAGAGGAGGAGGAGAGAGGAGGAGGAGAGAGAAGGAAGAGAGAGGAGGAAGAGAGAGGAGGAAGAGAGAGGAGGAAGAGAGAGTAGGAGGAGAGAGGAGGAGGAGAGAGAAGGAAGTGAGAGCACGAAGAGAGAGGACGAAGAGAGAGGAGGAAGAGACAGGAGGAAGAGAGAGGAGGAAGAGAGAGGAGGAAGAGACAGGAGGATGAGAGAGGAAAAGGAGAGAGGAGGAAGAGAGAGGAGGAAGAGAGAGGAGGAAGAGAGAGGAGGAAGAAAATGAGGACGAGAGAGTTGGAATGGAGAGCAGGAATAGAGTGGAAGAGGAGAGACGAAGAGGAGAGAGAAGGAAGACACAAGAGGAAGAGAGAGGAGGAGGAGAGGGGAGGAGGAGAGAGAAGGAAGAGAGAGGAGGAAGAGAGAGGAGGAACAGAGAGGAGGAAGAGAGAGGTGGAGGAGAGAGAAGGAAGAGAGAGGAGGAAGAGAGAGGACAAAGAGAGAGGAGGAAGAGAGAGGAGGAAGAGAGAGGAGGAAGAGAGAGGAGGAAGAGAGAGTAGGAGGAGAGAGGAGGTAGAGAGAGAAGGAAGTGAGAGGAGGAAGAGAGAGGAGTAAGAGAGAGTAGGAGGAGAGAGGAGAAGGAGACAGGAGTAAGAGAGAGGAGGAAGAGATAGGAGGAAGAGAGAGGAGGAAGATAGAGGAGGAAGTGAGAGGAGGAAGAGTGAGGAGGAAGAGAGAGGAGGAAGAGAGGAGGAAGATAGAGGAGGAAGAGAGAGGAGGAAGAGAGATGAAGAGGAGAGAGGAGGAAGAGAGAGGAGGAAGAGAGAGGAGGAAGAGAGAGGAAGAGGAGAGAGAAGGAAGAGAGAGGAGGAAGATAGAGGAGGAAATGAGAGGAGGAAGAGAGAGGAGAAAGAGAGAGGAGGGAGAGAGAGGAAGAGGAGAGACGAGGAGGAGAGAGGAGGAAGAGAGAGGAGGAGGAGAGAGGAGGAAGAGAGGAGGAGGAGAGAGGAGGAGTAGAGAGGAGGAGGAGAGAGAAGCTAGAGAGAGGAGGAAGAGAGAGGAGGAGGAAACAGGAGGAAGAGAGAGGAGGAGGAGAGAGGAGGAGTAGAGAGGAGGAGGAGAGAGAAGCTAGAGAGAGGAGGAAGAGAGAGGAGGAGGAAACAGGAGGAAGAGAGAGGAGGAAGAGAGAGGAGGAAGAGAGAGGAGGAAGAGAGAGGAAGAGGAGAGAGGAGGAAGAGAGAGGAGGAAGAGAGAGGAGGAAGAGAGAGGAAGAGGAGAGAGAAGGAAGAGAGAGGAGGAAGATAGAGGAGGAAATGAGAGGAGGAAGAGAGAGGAGAAAGAGAGAGGAGGGAGAGAGAGGAAGAGGAGAGACGAGGAGGAGAGAGGAGGAAGAGAGAGGAGGAGGAGAGAGGAGGAAGAGAGAGGAGGAGGAGAGAGGAGGAAGAGACAGGAGGAATAGAGAGGAGGATGAGAGAGGAGAAGGAGAGAGGAGTAAGAGAAAGGAGGAATAGAGAGGAGGAAGAGAGAGGAGGAGGAGAGAGGAGGAAGAGACAGGAGGAAGAGAGAGGAGGATGAGAGAGGAGAAGGAGAGAGGAGTAAGAGAAAGGAGGAATAGAGAGGAGGAAGAGAGAGCAGGAATAGAGTGGAAGAAGAGAGAGGAAGAGGAGAGAGAAGGAAGACAGAGGAGGAAGAGAGAGGAGGAGGAGAGAGGAGGAGGAGAGAGAAGGAAGAGAGAGGAGGAAGAGAGAGGAGGAAGAGAGAGGAGGAATAGAGAGTAGGAGGAGAGAGGAGGAGGAGAGAGAAGGAAGTGAGAGCACGAAGAGAGAGGACGAAGAGAGAGGAGGAAGAGACAGGAGGAAGAGAGAGGAGGAAGAGAGAGGAGGAAGAGACAGGAGGAAGAGAGAGGAAAAGGAGAGAGGAGGAAGAGAGAGGAGGAAGAGAGAGGAGGAAGAGAGAGGAGGAAGAAAATGAGGACGAGAGAGTTGGAATGGAGAGCAGGAATAGAGTGGAAGAGGAGAGAGGAAGAGGAGAGAGAAGGAAGACACAAGAGGAAGAGAGAGGAGGAGGAGAGAGGAGGAGGAGAGAGAAGGAAGAGAGAGGAGGAAGAGAGAGGAGGAACAGAGAGGAGGAAGAGAGAGGTGGAGGAGAGAGAAGGAAGAGAGAGGAGGAAGAGAGAGGACAAAGAGAGAGGAGGAAGAGAGAGGAGGAAGAGAGAGTAGGAAGAGAGAGTAGGAGGAGAGAGGAGGTAGAGAGAGAAGGAAGTGAGAGGAGGAAGAGAGAGGAGTAAGAGAGAGTAGGAGGAGAGAGGAGAAGGAGACAGGAGTAAGAGAGAGGAGGAAGAGAGAGGAGGAAGAGAGAGGAGGAGGAGAGAGAAGGAGGAGAGAGAAGGAAAGGAGAGGAGGAAGAGATAGGAGGAAGAGAGAGGAGGAAGATAGAGGAGGAAGTTAGAGGAGGAAGAGTGAGGAGGAAGAGAGAGGAGGAAGAGAGGAGGAAGATAGAGGAGGAAGAGAGAGGAGGAAGAGAGATGAAGAGTAGAGAGAAGGAAGAGAGGAGGAAGAGAGAGGAGGAGTAGAGAGGAGGAGGAGAGAGAAGCAAGAGAGAGGAGGAAGAGAGAGGAGGAGGAAACAGGAGGAAGAGAGAGGAGGAAGAGAGAGGAGGAAGAGAGAGGAGGAAGAGAGAGGAAGAGGAGAGAGGAGGAAGAGAGAGGAGGAAGAGAGAGGAGGAAGAGAGAGGAAGAGGAGAGAGAAGGAAGAGAGAGGAGGAAGATAGAGGAGGAAATGAGAGGAGGAAGAGAGAGGAGAAAGAGAGAGGAGGGAGGGAGAGGAAGAGGAGAGACGAGGAGGAGAGAGGAGGAAGAGAGAGGAGGAGGAGAGAGGAGGAAGAGAGAGGAGGAGGAGAGAGGAGGAAGAGACAGGAGGAATAGAGAGGAGGATGAGAGAGGAAAAGGAGAGAGGAGGAAGAGAGAGGAGGAAGAGAGAGAAGGAAGAGAGAGGAGGAAGAAAATGAGGACGAGAGAGTTGGAATGGAGAGCAGGAATAGAGTGGAAGAGGAGAGAGGAAGAGGAGAGAGAAGGAAGACACAAGAGGAAGAGAGAGGAGGAGGAGAGAGGAGGAGGAGAGAGAAGGAAGAGAGAGGAGGAAGAGAGAGGAGGAACAGAGAGGAGGAAGAGAGAGGTGGAGGAGAGAGAAGGAAGAGAGAGGAGGAAGAGAGAGGACAAAGAGAGAGGAGGAAGAGAGAGGAGGAAGAGAGAGGAGGAAGAGAGAGGAGGAAGAGAGAGTAGGAGGAGAGAGGAGGTAGAGAGAGAAGGAAGTGAGAGGAGGAAGAGAGAGGAGTAAGAGAGAGTAGGAGGAGAGAGGAGAAGGAGACAGGAGTAAGAGAGAGGAGGAAGAGAGAGGAGGAAGAGAGAGGAGGAGGAGAGAGAAGGAGGAGAGAGAAGGAAAGGAGAGGAGGAAGAGATAGGAGGAAGAGAGAGGAGGAAGATAGAGGAGGAAGTTAGAGGAGGAAGAGTGAGGAGGAAGAGAGAGGAGGAAGAGAGGAGGAAGATAGAGGAGGAAGAGAGAGGAGGAAGAGAGATGAAGAGTAGAGAGAAGGAAGAGAGGAGGAAGAGAGAGGAGGAGTAGAGAGGAGGAGGAGAGAGAAGCAAGAGAGAGGAGGAAGAGAGAGGAGGAGGAAACAGGAGGAAGAGAGAGGAGGAAGAGAGAGGAGGAAGAGAGAGGAGGAAGAGAGAGGAAGAGGAGAGAGGAGGAAGAGAGAGGAGGAAGAGAGAGGAGGAAGAGAGAGGAAGAGGAGAGAGAAGGAAGAGAGAGGAGGAAGATAGAGGAGGAAATGAGAGGAGGAAGAGAGAGGAGAAAGAGAGAGGAGGGAGAGAGAGGAAGAGGAGAGACGAGGAGGAGAGAGGAGGAAGAGAGAGGAGGAGGAGAGAGGAGGAAGAGAGAGGAGGAGGAGAGAGGAGGAAGAGACAGGAGGAATAGAGAGGAGGATGAGAGAGGAGAAGGAGAGAGGAGGAAGAGAAAGGAGGAATAGAGAGGAGGAAGAGAGAGGAGGAGGAGAGAGGAGGAAGAGACAGGAGGAAGAGAGAGGAGGATGAGAGAGGAGAAGGAGAGAGGAGTAAGAGAAAGGAGGAATAGAGAGGAGGAAGAGAGAGCAGGAATAGAGTGGAAGAAGAGAGAGGAAGAGGAGAGAGAAGGAAGACAGAGGAGGAAGAGAGAGGAGGAGGAGAGAGGAGGAGGAGAGAGAAGGAAGAGAGAGGAGGAAGAGAGAGGAGGAAGAGAGAGGAGGAAGAGAGAGTAGGAGGAGAGAGGAGTAGGAGAGAGAAGGAAGTGAGAGCACGAAGAGAGAGGACGAAGAGAGAGGAGGAAGCGACAGGAGGAAGAGAGAGGAGGAAGAGAGAGGAGGAAGAGACAGGAGGAAGAGAGAGGAAAAGGAGAGAGGAGGAAGAGAGAGGAGGATGAGAGAGGAGGAGGAGAGAGGAGGAAGAAAGAGGAGGAGGAGAGAGGAGGAAGAGAGAGGAGGAAGAGAGAGGAGGAAGAGAGAGGAGGAAGAGAGAGGAGGAGGAGAGAGGAAGAAGAGAAAGGACGAAGAGAGAGGAGGAAGAGACAGGAGGAAGAGAGAGGAGGAAGGGAGAGGAAGAGGAGAGAGGAGGAAGAGAGAGGAGGAGGAGAGAGGAGGAAGAGAGAGGAGGAGGAGAGAGGAGGAAGAGAGAGGAGGAATAGAGAGGAAGAGGAGAGAGGAAGAAGAGAAAGGAGGAAGAGAGTGGAGGAAGAGACAGGAGGAAGAGAGAGGAGGAAGAGAGAGGAGGAAGAGAGAGTAGGAGGAGAGAGGAGGAGGAGAGAGAAGGAAGTGAGAGGAGGAAGAGAGAGGAGTAAGAGAGAGTAGGAGGAGAGAGGAGAAGGAGACAGGAGTAAGAGAGAGGAGGAAGAGATAGGAGGAAGAGAGACGAGGAAGATAGAGGAGGAAGTGAGAGGAGGAAGAGAGAGGAGGAAGAGAGAGCAGGAAGAGACAGGAGGAAGAAAGAGGAGGAAGAGAGAGGATGAAGAGAGATGAAGAGGAGAGTGAAGGAAGAGAGAGGAGGAAGAGAGAGGAGGAGGAGAGAGGAGGAGGAGAGAGAAGGAAGAGAGAGGAGGAAGAGAGAGGAGGAAGAAACAGGAGGAAGAGAGAGGAGGAAGAGAGAGGAGGAAGAGAGAGGAGGAAGAGAGAGGAAGAGGAGAGAGGAGGAAGAGAGAGGAGGAAGAGAGAGGAGGAAGAGAGAGGAAGAGGAGAGAGAAGGAAGAGAGAGGAGGAAGATAGAGGAGGAAGTGAGAGGAGGAAGAGAGAGGAGGAAAGAGAGAGGAGGGAGAGAGAGGAAGAGGAGAGACGAGGAGGAGAGAGGAGGAAGAGAGAGGAGGAGGAGAGAGGAGGAAGAGAGAGGAGGAGGAGAGAGGAGGAAGAGACAGGAGGAAGAGAGAGGAGGATGAGAGAGGAGAAGGAGAGAGGAGTAAGAGAAAGGAGGAATAGAGAGGAGGAAGAGAGAGGAGGAGCAGAGAGGAGGAAGAGACAGGAAGAAGAGAGAGGAGGATGAGAGAGGAGAAGGAGAGAGGAGTAAGAGAAAGGAGGAATAGAGAGGAGGAAGCGAGAGCAGGAATAGAGTGGAAGAAGAGAGAGGAAGAGGAGAGAGAACGAAGACAGAAGAGGAAGAGAGAGGAGGAGGAGAGAGGAGGAGGAGAGAGAAGGAAGAGAGAGGAGGAAGAGAGAGGAGCAAGAGAGAGGAGGAAGAGAGAGTAGGAGGAGAGAGGAGCAGGAGAGAGAAGGAAGTGAGAGGACGAAGAGAGAGGACGAAGAGAGAGGAGGAAGAGACAGGAGGAAGAGAGAGGAGGAAGAGAGAGGAGGAAGAGACAGGAGGAAGAGAGAGGAAGAGGAGAGAGGAGGAAGAGAGAGGAGGATGAGAGAGGAGGAGGAGAGAGGAGGAAGAAAGAGGAGGAGGAGAGAGGAGGAAGAGAGAGGAGGAAGAGAGAGGAGGAAGAGAGAGGAGGAGGAGAGAGGAAGAAGAGAAAGGACGAAGAGAGAGGAGGAAGAGACAGGAGGAAGAGATAGGAGGAAGGGAGAGGAAGAGGAGAGAGGAGGAAGAGAGAGGAAGAGGAGAGAGGAAGAAGAGAGAGGAGGATGAGAGAGGAGGAAGAGAGAGGAGGATGAGTGAGGAGGAGGAGAGAGGAGGAAGAGAGAGGAGGAAGAGAGAGCAGGAAGAGAGAGTAGGTGGAGAGAAGAGGAGGAGAGAGGAGGAAGAGAGAGGAGGAAGAGAGAGGAGGAAGAGAGTGGAGGAAGAGAGAGGAAGAGGAGAGAGGAAGAAGAGAGAGGAGGAGGAGAGAGGAGGAAGACAGAGGAGGAAGAGAGAGGAGGAGGAGAGAGGAGGAAGAGAGAGGAGGAAGAGAGAGGAGGAGGAGAGAGGAGGAAGAGATAGAAGGAAGAGAGAGGAGGAAGAGAAAGGAAGAGGGAAGAGGAAGAAGAGAGAGGAGGAGGAGAGAGGAGGAGGAGAGAGGAGGAAGAGAGAAGAGGAATAGAGAGGCAGAGGAGAGAGGAAGAAGAGAAAGAAGGAAGAGAGAGGAGGAAGAGACAGGAGGAAGAGAGAGGAGGAAGGGAGATGAAGAGGAGAGAGGAGGAAGAGGGAGGAAGAGGAGAGAGGAGGAAGAGAGAGGAGGAGGAGAGAGGTGGAAGAGAGAGGAGGAAGAGAGAGGAGGAAGAGAGAGGAGGAAGAGAGAGGAGGAGGAAGAGAGGAGGAAGAGAGAGGAAGAGGGGAGAGGAGGAAGAGAGAGGAGGAGGAGAGAGGAGGAGGAGAGAGGAGGAAGAGAGAGTAGGAGGAGAGAGGAGGAGGAGAGAGGAGGAAGAGAGAGGAGGAAGTGAGAGGAGGATGAGAGAGGAGGAAGAGAGAGGAGGACGACACAGGAGGAAGAGAGAGGAGGAAGAGAGAGGAGTAAAGAGAGAGGAGGAATAGACAGGCAGAGGAGAGAGGAAGAAGAGAAAGAAGGAAGAGAGAGGAGGAAGAGACAGGAGGAAGAGAGAGGAGGAAGGGAGATGAAGAGGAGAGAGGAGGAAGAGGGAGGAAGAGGAGAGAGGAGGAAGAGAGAGGAGGAGGAGAGAGGTGGAAGAGAGAGGAGGAAGAGAGAGGAGGAAGAGAGAGGAGGAAGAGGGAGGAGGAGGAGAGAGGAGGAGGAGAGAGGAGGAAGAGAGAGTAGGAGGAGAGACGAGGAGGAGAGAGGAGGAAGAGAGAGGAGGAAGTGAGAGGAGGAGGAGAGAGCAGGAAGAGAGAGGAAGAGGAGAGAGGAAGAAGAGAGAGGAGGAAGAGAGTGGAGGAAGAGACAGGAGGAAGAGAGAGTAGGAGGAGAGAGGAGGAGGAGAGAGAAGGAAGTGAGAGGAGGAAGAGAGAGGAGTAAGAGAGAGTAGGAGGAGAGAGGAGAAGGAGACAGGAGTAACTGAGAGAAGGAAGAGAGAGGAGGAAGAGAGAGGAGGAGGAGAGAGAAGGAGGAGAGAGAAGGAAAGGAGAGGAGGAAGAGATAGGAGGAAGAGAGAGGAGGAAGAGAGAGGAAGAGGAGAGAGGAAGAGGAGAGAGAAGGAAGTGAGAGGAGGAAGAGAGAGTAGGAGGAGAGAGGAGGAGGAGAGAGAAGGAAGTGAGAGGAGGAAGAGAGAGGAGTAAGAGAGAGTAGGAGGAGAGAGGAGAAGGAGACAGGAGTAAGAGAGAGGAGGAAGAGAGAGGAGGAAGAGAGAGGAGGAAGATAGAGGAGGAAGAGAGAGGAGGAAGAGAGAGGAGGAAGAGACAGGAGGAAGAAAGAGGAGGAAGAGAGAGGAGGAAGAGAGATGAAGAGGAGAGATAAGGAAGAGAGAGGAGGAAGAGAGAGGAGGAGGAGAGAGGAGGAGAGAGAAGGAAGAGAGAGGAGGAAGAGAGAGGAGGAAAAAACAGGAGGAAGAGAGAGGAGGAAGACAGAGGAGGGAGAGAGAGGAGGAAGAGAGAGGAGGAAGAAAATGAGGAAGAGAGAGGTGGAAGAGAGAGCAGGAATAGAGTGGAAGAGGAGAGAGGAAGAGGAGAGAGAAGGAAGACACAGGAGGAAGAGAGAGGAGGAGGAGAGAGGAGGAGGAGAGAGAAGGAAGAGAGAGGAGGAAGAGAGAGGAGGAACAGAGAGGAGGAAGAGAGAGGTGGAGGAGAGTGAAGGAAGAGAGAGGAGGAAGAGAGAGGACAAAGAGAGAGGAGGAAGAGAGAGGAGGAAGAGAGAGGAGGAAGAGACAGGAGGAAGAGAGAGGAGGAAGGGAGAGGAAGAGGAGAGAGGAGGAAGAGAGAGGAGGAGGAGAGAGGAGGAAGAGAGAGGAGGAATAGAGAGGAAGAGGAGAGAGGAAGAAGAGAAAGGAGGAAGAGAGAGGAGGAAGAGAGAGGAGGAAGAGAAGGAAGAGATAGGAGGAAGAGAGAGGAAGAGGAGAGAGGAGGAAGAGAGAGGAGGAAGAGAGAGGAATAGGAGAGAAGTGGAGGAGAGCAGAGGAAGAAAGAGGAGGAAGAGAGAGGAAGAGGAGAGAGGATGAAGAGAGATGAGGAAGAGACAGGAGGAAGAGACAGGAGGAAGAAAGAGGAGGAAGAGAGAGGAGGAAGAGAGAGCAGGAAGAGAGAGGAGGAAGATAGAGGAGGAAGTGAGATGAGGAAGAGAGAGGAGAAGAGAGAGGACGAATAGACAGGAGGACGAGAGAGGAGGAAGAGACAGGAGGAAGAGACAGGAGGAAGAGAGAGGAGGATGAGAGATGAGAAGGAGAGAGGAGTAAGAGAGAGGAGGAAGAGAGAGGAGGAAGAGAGAGGAAGAGGAAAGTGGAGGAAGAGAGAGGAGGAAGAGAGGAGGAAGATAGAGGAGGAAGAGAAAGGAAGAGGAGACAAGTGGAGGAGAGAAGAGGAAGAGAGAGGAGGAAGAGAGAGGAGGAAGAGAGAGGAGGAAGAGACAGGAGGAAGAGAGAGGGGGAAGATAGAGGAGGAAGTGAGAGGAGGAAAATAGAGGAGGAAGAGAGAGAGGACGAAGAGACAGGAGGAAGAGGGAGGAGGAAGAGACAGGAGGAAGAGACAGGAGGAAGAGAGAGGAGGATGAGAGAGGAGGAAGAGAGAGGAGGAAGAGAGAGGAGGAAGAGAGAGGAGGAAGAGAGATGAGGAAGAAAGAGGAGGAAGAGAGAGGAGGAAGAGAGAGGAGGAAGAGAGAGGAGGAAGAGAGAGGAGGAAGAGAGATGAGGAAGAAAGAGGAGGAAGAGAGAGGAAGAGGAGAGAGGAGGAAGAGAGGGGAGGAAGAGAGAGGAGGAGGAGAGAAGAGGAAGACATAGGAGGAAGAGAGAGGAAGAGGAGAGAGGAGAAAGAGAGAGGAGGAACAGAAAGGAGGAAGAGAGAGGAGGAAGAGAGAGGAGGAAGAGAGAGGAGGAAGAGAGAGGAGGAAGAGAGAGGAGGAGGAGAGAGGAGGAAGAGAGAGGAAGAGGAGAGAAGAGGAGGAGAGAGGAGGAAGAGAGAGGAGGAGGGGAGAGAAGGAAGAGAGAGGAGGAGGAGAGAAGAGGAAGTGAGAGGAGGAAGATAGAGGAAGAACAGAGGGGTGGAAGAGAGAGGAGGAAAAGAGAAGAAGAGGAGAGAGGAAGAGGAGAGAGGAGGAAGAGAGAGGAGGAGGAGAGAGAAGGAAGAGAGAGGAGGAGGAGAGAAGAGGAAGTGAGAGGAGCAAGAGAGAGGAGGAAGAGAGAAGAGGAAGAGAGATGAGGAAGAGAGAGGAAGAGGAAAGAGGAGGAAGAGAGAGGAGGAGGAGAGATGAGGAAGAGAGTGGAGGAAGAGAGAGGAAGAGGAGAGAGGAGGAAGAGAGAGGAGGAAGAGTGAGGAGGAAGAAAATGAGGAAGAGAGAGGAGGAAGAGAGAGCAGGAATAGAGTGGAAGAGGAGAGAGGAAGAGGAGAGAGAAGGAAGACAGAGGAGGAAGAGAGAGTAGGAGGAGAGAGGAGGAGGAGAGAGAAGGAAGTGAGAGGAGGAAGAGAGAGTAGGAGGAGAGAGGAGGAGGAGAGAGAAGGAAGTGAGAGGAGGAAGAGAGAGGAGTAAGAGAGAGTAGGAGGAGAGAGGAGAAGGAGACAGGAGTAAGAGAGAGGAGGAAGAGAGAGGAGGAAGAGAGAGGAGGAGGAGAGAGAAGGAGGAGAGAGAAGGAAAGGAGAGGAGGAAGAGATAGGAGGAAGAGAGAGGAGGAAGATAGAGGAGGAAGTGAGAGGAGGAAGAGAGAGGAGGAAGAGAGAGGAGGAAGAGACAGGAGGAAGAAAGAGGAGGAAGAGAGAGGAGGAAGAGAGATGAAGAGGAGAGATAAGGAAGAGAGAGGAGGAAGAGAGAGGAGGAAGAGAGAGGAGGAAGAGAGAGTAGGAGGAGAGAGGAGGTAGAGAGAGAAGGAAGTGAGAGGAGGAAGAGAGAGGAGTAAGAGAGAGTAGGAGGAGAGAGGAGAAGGAGACAGGAGTAAGAGAGAGGAGGAAGAGAGAGCAGGAAGAGAGAGGAGGAGGAGAGAGAAGGAGGAGAGAGAAGGAAAGGAGAGGAGGAAGAGATAGGAGGAAGAGAGAGGAGGAAGATAGAGGAGGAAGTGAGAGGAGAAAGAGTGAGGAGGAAGAGAGTGGAGGAAGAGAGGAGGAAGATAGAGGAGGAAGAGAGAGGAGGAAGAGAGATGAAGAGGAGAGAGAAGGAAGAGAGAGGAGGAAGAGAGAGGAGGAGTAGAGAGGAGGAGGAGAGAGAAGCAAGAGAGAGGAGGAAGAGAGAGGAGGAGGAAACAGGAGGAAGAGAGAGGAGGAAGAGAGAGGAGGAAGAGAGAGGAGGAAGAGAGAGGAAGAGGAGAGAGGAGGAAGAGAGAGGAGGAAGAGAGAGGAGGAAGAGAGAGGAAGAGGAGAGAGAAGGAAGAGAGAGGAGGAAGATAGAGGAGGAAATGAGAGGAGGAAGAGAGAGGAGAAAGAGAGAGGAGGGAGAGAGAGGAAGAGGAGAGACGAGGAGGAGAGAGGAGGAAGAGAGAGGAGGAGGAGAGAGGAGGAAGAGAGAGGAGGAGGAGAGAGGAGGAAGAGACAGGAGGAATAGAGAGGAGGATGAGAGAGGAGAAGGAGAGAGGAGTAAGAGAAAGGAGGAATAGAGAGGAGGAAGAGAGAGGAGGAGGAGAGAGGAGGAAGAGACAGGAGGAAGAGAGAGGAGGATGAGAGAGGAGAAGGAGAGACGAGTAAGAGAAAGGAGGAATAGAGAGGAGGAAGAGAGAGCATGAATAGAGTGGAAGAAGAGAGAGGAAGAGGAGAGAGAAGGAAGACAGAGGAGGAAGAGAGAGGAGGAGGATAGAGGAGGAGGAGAGAGAAGGAAGAGAGAGGAGGAAGAGAGAGGAGGAAGAGAGAGGAGGAAGAGAGAGTAGGAGGAGAGAGGAGGAGGAGAGAGGAGGAAGAGAGAGGAGGAAGAGAGAGGAGGAAGAGAGAGGAGGAGGAGAGAGGAAGAAGAGAAAGGACGAAGAGAGAGGAGGAAGAGACAGGAGGAAGAGAGAGGAGGAAGGGAGAGGAAGAGGAGAGAGGAGGAAGAGAGAGGAGGAGGAGAGAGGAGGAAGAGAGAGGAGGAGGAGAGAGGAGGAAGAGAGAGGAGGAATAGAGAGGAAGAGGAGAGAGGAAGAAGAGAGAGGAGGAAGAGACAGGAGGAAGAGAGAGGAGGAAGAGAGAGGAGGAAGAGACAGGAGGAAGAGAGAGGAAAAGGAGAGAGGAGGAAGAGAGAGGAGGAAGAGAGAGGAGGAAGAGAGAGGAGGAGGAGAGAGGAAGAAGAGAAAGGACGAAGAGAGAGGAGGAAGAGACAGGAGGAAGAGAGAGGAGGAAGGGAGAGGAAGAGGAGAGAGGAGGAAGAGAGTGGAGGAGGAGAGAGGAGGAAGAGAGAGGAGGAGGAGAGAGGAGGAAGAGAGAGGAGGAATAGAGAGGAAGAGGAGAGAGGAAGAAGAGAAAGGAGGAAGAGAGTGGAGGAAGAGACAGGAGGAAGAGAGAGGAGGAAGAGAGAGGAGGAAGAGAGAGTAGGAGGAGAGAGGAGGAGGAGAGAGAAGGAAGTGAGAGGAGGAAGAGAGAGGAGTAAGAGAGAGTAGGAGGAGAGAGGAGAAGGAGACAGGAGTAAGAGAGAGGAGGAAGAGATAGGAGGAAGAGAGACGAGGAAGATAGAGGAGGAAGTGAGAGGAGGAAGAGAGAGGAGGAAGAGAGAGCAGGAAGAGACAGGAGGAATAAAGAGGAGGAAGAGAGAGGAGGAAGAGAGATGAAGAGGAGAGAGAAGGAAGAGAGAGGAGGAAGAGAGAGGAGGAGGAGAGAGGAGGAGGAGAGAGAAGGAAGAGAGAGGAGGAAGAGAGAGGAGGAAGAAACAGGAGGAAGAGAGAGGAGGAAGAGAGAGGAGGAAGAGAGAGGAGGAAGAGAGAGGAAGAGGAGAGAGGAGGAAGAGAGAGGAGGAAGAGAGAGGAGGAAGAGAGAGGAAGAGGAGAGAGAAGGAAGAGAGAGGAGGAAGATAGAGGAGGAATTGAGAGGAGGAAGAGAGAGGAGAAAGAGAGAGGAGGGAGAGAGAGGAAGAGGAGAGACGAGGAGGAGAGAGGAGGAAGAGAGAGGAGGAGGAGAGAGGAGGAAGAGAGAGGAGGAGGAGAGAGGAGAAAGAGACAGGAGGAAGAGAGAGGAGGATGAGAGAGGAGAAGGAGAGAGGAGTAAGAGAAAGGAGGAATAGAGAGGAGGAAGAGAGAGGAGGAGCAGAGAGGAGGAAGAGACAGGAAGAAGAGAGAGGAGGATGAGAGAGGAGAAGGAGAGAGGAGTAAGAGAAAGGAGGAATAGAGAGGAGGAAGCGAGAGCAGGAATAGAGTGGAAGAAGAGAGAGGAAGAGGAGAGAGAACGAAGACAGAAGAGGAAGAGAGAGGAGGAGGAGAGAGGAGGAGGAGAGAGAAGGAAGAGAGAGGAGGAAGAGAGAGGAGCAAGAGAGAGGAGGAAGAGAGAGTAGGAGGAGAGAGGAGCAGGAGAGAGAAGGAAGTGAGAGGACGAAGAGAGAGGACGAAGAGAGAGGAGGAAGAGACAGGAGGAAGAGAGAGGAGGAAGAGAGAGGAGGAAGAGACAGGAGGAAGAGAGAGGAAGAGGAGAGAGGAGGAAGAGAGAGGAGGATGAGAGAGGAGGAGGAGAGAGGAGGAAGAGAGAAGAGGAATAGAGAGGCAGAGGAGAGAGGAAGAAGAGAAAGAAGGAAGAGAGAGGAGGAAGAGACAGGAGGAAGAGAGAGGAGGAAGGGAGATGAAGAGGAGAGAGGAGGAAGAGGGAGGAAGAGGAGAGAGGAGGAAGAGAGAGGAGGAGGAGAGAGGTGGAAGAGAGAGGAGGAAGAGAGAGGAGGAAGAGAGAGGAGGAAGAAAGAGGAGGAAGAGAGAGGAGGAAGAGAGAGGAAGAGGAGAGAGAAGGAAGAGAGAGGAGGAAGAGAGAGCAGGAAGAGACAGGAGAAAGAGAGAGGAGGAAGAAAGAGGAGGAAGAGAGAGGAGGAAGAGAGAGGAGGAAGAGAGAGGAGGTAGAGAGAGGAAGAGGAGAGAGGAGGAAGAGAGAGGAGGAAGAGAGAGGAGGAAGAGAGAGGAGGAGGAGAGAGAAGGAAGAGAGAGGTGGAAGAAAGAGGAGGAAGAGAGAGCTGGAGGAGAGAGGAGGAGGAGAGAGGAGGAATAGAGTGGAGGAAGAGAGAGGAGGAAGAGGGAGGAGAAAGAGAGAGAAGTAAGAGAGAGGAGGAAGAAAGAGGAGGAAGAGAGAGGAGGAAGAAAGAGGAAGAGGAGAGAGAAGGAATAGAGAGGAGGAAGAGACACGAGGAAGAAAGAGGAGGAAGAGAGAGGAGGAAGAGAGAGGAGGAGGAGAGAGAAGGAAGAGAGAGGAGGAGGAGAGAGGAGGAAGAGAGAGGAGGAGGAGAGATAAGAAAGAGAGAAGAGGAAGAGACAGGAGGAAGAGAGAGGAGGAAGAGACAGGAATAAGAGAGTTGAGGAAGAGAGAGGAGGAAGAGAGAGGAGGAAGAGAAATGAGGAAGAGAGAGTAGGAAGGGACAGGAGGAAGAGACAGGAGGAAGAGAGAGGAGGATGAGAGATGAGAAGGAGAAAGGAGGAAGGGAGATAAGGAAGAGAGAGGAGGAAGAGAGAGGAGAAAGAGAGAGGAGGAAGAGACAGGAGGAAGAGAGAGGAAGAGGAGAGAGGAGGAAGAGAGAGGAGGGTGAGAGAGGACGAAGAGAGAGGAGGAAGAGAGAGGAAGAGGAGAGAGGAGGAGGAGAGAGGAGGATGAGTGAGGAGGAAAAGAGCGGAGGAAGAGAGAGGAGGAGAGAGAGGAAGAAGAGAGAGGAAGAGGAGAGAGGAGGAGAGAGGAGGAAGAGAGGAGGAAAAGAGAGGAGGAAGAGAGAGGAAGAGGAGAGAGGAGGAGGAGAGAGGAGGAAGAGAGAGGAGGAGGAGAGAGGAGAAGGAGAGAGGAGTAAGAGAAAGGAGGAAGAGAGAGGAGTAAGAGAGAGGAGGAAGAGAGAGGAAGAGGAAAGAGGAACAAGAGACAGGAGGAAGAGAGAGGAGGAAGAGAGAGGAGGAAGAGAGAGGAAGAGGAGAGAGGTGGAGGAGAGAAGTGTAAGACAGAGGAGGAAGAGACAGGAAGAGGAGAGAGAAGGAAGAGAGAGGAGGAAGAGAGAGGAGAAAGAGAGAGGAGGAAGAGAGAGGAGGAGGAAAGAGGAGAAGGAGAGAGACGGAAGAGAGAGGAGGAAGAGAGAGGAGGAAGAGAGAGGAAGAAGATAGAGGAGGAAGTGAGAGGAAGAGGAGAGAGGTGGAGGAGAGAAGAGGAAGAGAGAGGAGGAAGAGAGATGAAGAGGAGAGAGGAGGTAGAGAGAGGATGAGGAGAGAGTAGGAGGAGAGAGGAGGAAGAGAGAGGAGGAAGAGAGAGGAGGAAGAGAGAGGACGAAGAGACAGGAGGAAGAGAGAGGAGGAAAAAACAGGAGGAAGAAACAGGAGGAAGAGAGAGGAGGATGAGAGAGGAGCAGGAGAGAAGAGTAAGAGAGAGGAGGAAGAGAGAGGAGGAAGAAAGAGGAGGAAGAGAGAGGAGGAAGAGAGAGGAAGAGGAGAGAGGAGGAAGAGAGAGGAAGAAGAGAGAGGAGGAAGATAGAGGAGGAAGTGAGAGGAGGAAAAGAGAGGAGGAAGAGAGAGGAGGAAGACAGAGGAGGAAGAAAGAGGAGGAAGAGAGAGGAGGAAGAGAGAGGAAGAGGAGAGAGGAGGAAGAGAGAGGAGAAAAAGAGAGGAAGAGGAGAGAGGAAGAGGAGAGAGAAGGAAGAGAGAGGAGGAAGAGAGAGCAGGAAGAGACAGGAGAAAGAGAGAGGAGGAAGAGATAGGAGGAAGAGAGAGGAATAAGAAAGAGGAGGAAGAGAGAGGAGGAAGAGGAGAGATGAAGAGGAGAGAGAAGGAAGAGAGAGGAGGAAGAGAGAGCAGGAAGAGAGAGGAGAAAGAGAGAGGAGGAAGAAAGAGGAGGAAGAGAGAGGAGGAAGAGAGAGGAGGAGGAGAGAGGAGGAAGAGAGAGGAGGAAGAGACAGGAGGAAGAGAGAGGAGGAGGAGAGAGAAGGAAGAGAGAGGTGGAAGAGAGAGGAGGAAGAGAGAGGAGGAAGAAAGAGGAGGAAGAGAGAGTTGGAGGAGAGAGGAGGAGGAGAGAGGAGGAATAGAGTGGAGGAAGAGAGAGGAGGAGGAGAGAAGAGGAAGAGAGAGGAAGAGGAGAGAGAAGGAAGAGAGAGGAGGAAGAGAGAGGAGGAGAGAGGAGGAGGAGAGAGAAGGAAGAGAGAGGAGGAAGAGAGAGGAGGAAGAGAGGGAGAGGAGAGAGAAGGAAGAGAGAGGAGGATGAGAGAGGAGGAGGAGAGAGGAGGAGGAGAGAGAAGGAAGAGAGAGGAGGAAGAGAGAGGAGGAAGAGAGAGGAGGAAGAGACAGGAGGAAGAAATAGGAGGAAGAGAGAGGAGGAAGAGAGGAAGAGGAGAGAGAAGGAAGAGAGAGGAGGATGAGAAAGCAGGAGGAGAGAGGAGGAGGAGAGAGAAGGAAGAGAGAGGAGGAAGAGAGAGGAGGAAGAGAGAGGAGGAAGAGACAGGAGGAAGAGATAGGAGGAAGAGAGAGGAGGAAGAGAGAGGAAGAGGAGAGAAGTGGAGGAGAGAAGAGGAAGAGAGAGGAGGAGGGGAGAGTAGGAGGAGAGAGGAGGAGGAGAGAAGAGGAAGAGAGAGGAGGAATAGAGAGGAGGAAGAGAGAGGAGGAAGAGAGAGGAGGAAGAGAGAGGAGGAGAGAGTAGGAGGAGAGGACCAAGAGAGAGGAGGAAGAGAGAGGAAGAGGAGAGAGCAGGAGGAGAGAGGAGGAAGACAGAGGAGGAGGAGAGAGGAGGAAGAGAGAGGAGGAGGAGAGAGAAGGAAGAGACAGGAGGAAGAGGGAGGAGGAAGAGAGAGGAGGAGGAGAGAGGAGGAGGAGAGAGAAGGAAAGGAGAGGAGGAAGAGAGAGGAGGAAGAGAGAGGAAGAAGATAGAGGAGGAAGTGAGAGGAGGATAAGAGAAAAGGAAGAGAGAGGAGGAAGAGAGATGAGGAAGAAAGAGGAGGAAGAGAGAGGAGGAAGATCCAGGAGGAAGTGAGAGGAGGAAGAGAGAGGAGGAAGAGAGAAGAGGAAGAGACAGGAGGAAGAAATAGGAGGAAGAGAGAGGAGGAAGAGAGAGGAAGAGGATAGAGGAGGAGGAGAGAGAAGAAAGAGAGAGGAGGAAGAGAGAGGAGGAAGAGAGATTAGGAAGAGAGAGGAGGAAGAGAGAGGAGGAAGTGAGAGGAGGAAGAGAGAGGAGGAAGAGAGAGGAGGAAGAGGGAGAAGAAAGAGAGAGGAGTAAGAGAAAGGAGGAAGAGAGAGGAGGAAGAGAGAGTAGGATGTGACAGGAGGAGGAGAGAGGTGGAAGAGAGAGGACGAAGAGAGAGGAGGAAGAGAGAGGAGCAAGAGAGAGGAGGAGGAGAGAGAAGGAAGAGAGAGGAGGAAGAGAGAGAAGGAAGAGAGAGGAGGAAGAGAGACGAGGAAGAGAGAGGAGGAAGAGAGTGCAGGAAGAGAGAGGAAGAGGATAGAGAAGGAAGAGATAGGAAGAAGAGAGAGGAGGAGGAGAGAGGAGGAGGAGAGAAAAGGAAGTGAGAGGAGTAAGAGAGAGGAGTAAGAGAGAGTAGGAGGAGAGAGGAGAAGGAGAGAGGAGGAAGAGAGAGGAGGAAGAGAGAGGAAGAGCAGAGAGGAGGAGGATACAGGACGAGGAGAGAGGAGGAAGAGAGAGGAGGAAGAGACAGGAGTAATAGAGTGGAGGAAAAGAGAGGAAAAGGAGATAGGAGGAAGAGAGAGGAGGAAGAGAGAGGAGGAAGAGACAGGAGGAAGAGAGAGGAGGAAGAGAGAGGAAGAGGAGAGAGGAGGAGGAGAGAGGAGGAAGAGAGAGGAGGAGGAGAGAGAAGGAAGAGAGAGGAGGAGGAGAGAGGAGGAAGAGAGAGGAGGAGGAGAGATAAGAAAGAGAGAAGAGGAAGAGACAGGAGGAAGAGAGAGGAGGAAGAGACAGGAGGAAGAGAGTTGAGGAAGAGAGAGGAGGAAGAGAGAGGAGGAAGAGAAATGAGGAAGAGAGAGTAGGAAGGGACAGGAGGAAGAGACAGGAGGAAGAGAGAGGAGGATGAGAGATGAGAAGGAGAAAGGAGGAAGGGAGATAAGGAAGAGAGAGGAGGAAGAGAGAGGAGAAAGAGAGAGGAGGAAGAGACAGGAGGAAGAGAGAGGTAGAGGAGAGAGGAGGAAGAGAGAGGAGGGTGAGAGAGGACGAAGAGAGAGGAGGAAGAGAGAGGAAGAGGAGAGAGGAGGAGGAGAGAGGAGGATGAGTGAGGAGGAAAAGTGCGGAGGAAGAGAGAGGAGGAGAGAGAGGAAGAAGAGAGAGGAAGAGGAGAGAGGAGGAGAGAGGAGGAAGAGAGGAGGAAAAGAGAGGAGGAAGAGAGAGGAAGAGGAGAGAGGAGGAGGAGAGAGGAGGAAGAGAGAGGAGGAGGAGAGAGGAGAAGGAGAGAGGAGTAAGAGAAAGGAGGAAGAGAGAGGAGTAAGAGAGAGGAGGAAGAGAGAGGAAGAGGAAAGAGGAACAAGAGACAGGAGGAAGAGAGAGGAGGAAGAGAGAGGAGGAAGAGAGAGGAAGAGGAGAGAGGTGGAGGAGAGAAGAGTAAGACAGAGGAGGAAGAGACAGGAAGAGGAGAGAGAAGGAAGAGAGAGGAGGAAGAGAGAGGAGAAAGAGAGAGGAGGAAGAGAGAGGAGGAGGAAAGAGGAGAAGGAGAGAGACGGAAGAGAGAGGAGGAAGAGAGAGGAGGAAGAGAGAGGAAGAAGATAGAGGAGGAAGTGAGAGGAAGAGGAGAGAGGTGGAGGAGAGAAGAGGAAGAGAGAGGAGGAAGAGAGATGAAGAGGAGAGAGGAGGTAGAGAGAGGATGAGGAGAGAGTAGGAGGAGAGAGGAGGAAGAGAGAGGAGGAAGAGAGAGGAGGAAGAGAGAGGACGAAGAGACAGGAGGAAGAGAGAGGAGGAAAAAACAGGAGGAAGAAACAGGAGGGAGAGAGGAGGATGAGAGAGGAGCAGGAGAGAAGAGTAAGAGAGAGGAGGAAGAGAGAGGAGGAAGAAAGAGGAGGAAGAGAGAGGAGGAAGAGAGAGGAAGAGGAGAGAGGAGGAAGAGAGAGGAAGAAGAGAGAGGAGGAAGATAGAGGAGGAAGTGAGAGGAGGAAAAGAGAGGAGGAAGAGAGAGGAGGAAGACAGAGGAGGAAGAAAGAGGAGGAAGAGAGAGGAGGAAGAGAGATGAAGAGGATAAATGAGGAAGAGAGAGGAGGATGAGAGAGGGGGAAGAGAAAGGAGGAACAGACAGGAGGAAGAAAGAGGAGGAAGAGAGAGGAGGAAGAGAGAGGAGGAGGAGAGAGGAGGAGAGAGGAGGAGGAGAGAGGAGGAAGAGAGAGGAGGAAGAGAGAGGAGGAAGAAAGAGGAGGAAGTGAGTGGAGGAAGAGAGAGGAGGAAGAGATAGGAGGATGAAAGAGGAGAAGGAGAGAGGAGTAAGAGAAAGGAGAGAGGTGGAGGAGATAGGTGGAAGAGAGAAGAGGAGGAGAGAGGAGGAAGAGAGAGAAGGAAGAGAGAGGAGGAACAGACAGGAGTAATAGAGAGGAGGAAGAGAGAGGAGGAGGAGAGAGGAGGAGGAGAGAGGAGGAAGAGAGAGGAAGAAGATAGAGGAGGAAGTGAGAGGAGGAAAAGAGAGGAGGAAGAGAGAGGAGGAAGAGAGAGGAGGAAGAAAGAGGAGGAAGAGAGAGGAGGAAGAGAGATGAAGAGGAGAGAGAAGGAAGAGAGAGGAGGAAGAGAGAGGAGGAGGAGAGAGGAGGAGGAGAGAGAAGGAAGAGAGAGGAGGAAGAGAGAGGAGGAAGAGAGAGGAGGAAGAGAGAGGAGGAAGAGAGAGTAGGAAGTGATAGGAGGAAGAGAGAGGAGGAAGAAACAGGATGAAGAGACAGGAGGAAGAGAGAGGAAGAGGAGAGAGAAGGAAGAGAGAGGAGGTTGAGAGAGGAGGAGGAGAGAGGAGGATGAGAGAGGAGGAAGAGAGAGTAAGAGGAGAGAGGAGGAAGAGAGAGGAGGAAGAGAAAGGAGAAATAAAGAGGAGGAAGAGAGAGGAAGAGGAGAGAGAAGGAAGAGAGACGAGGAAGAGAGAGGAGTAAGAGAAAGGAGGAAGAGAGAGGACGAAGAGTGAGGAGGAGGAGAGAGGAAGACTAAAGAGGAGGAAGAGAGAGTAGGAAGAGAGAGCAGGAAGAGAGAGGAGGAAGAGAGTGGAAGAGGAGAGAGGAGGAAGAGAGAGGAGGAAGAGAGAGGAGGAAGAGAGAGAGGAGAGAGCAGGAATAGTGAGGAGGAAGAGAAAGGAGGCGGAGAGAGGAGGAGGAGAGACAAGGAAGAGAGAGGAGGAAGAGAGAGGAGGAAGAGAGAGGAGGAGGAGAGAGAAGGAAGAGAGAGGAGGAAAAGAGAGGAGGAAGAGAGGAAGAGGAGAGAGAAGGAAGGGAGAGGAGGATGAGAGAGGAGGAGGAGTGAGGAGGAAGAGACAGGAGGAAGAGATAGAAGGAAGAGAGAGGAGTAAGAGAGAGGAAGAGGAGAGAGGTGGAGGAGAGAAGAGGAAGAGAGAAGAGGAAGAGAGAGGAAGAGGAGAGAGAGGAAGAGAGAGGAGGAGGGGAGAGTAGGAGGAGAGAGGAGGAAGAGAGAGGAGGAGGAGAGAGGAGGAAGAGAGAGAGTAGGAGGTGAGATTAGGAAGAGAGCGGAGGAAGAGAGAAGAGGAAGAGAGAGGAGGAATAGAGAGGAGAAAGAGAGAGGAGGAAGAGAGAGGAGGAAGAGAGAGGAGGAGGAGAGAGGACGAAGAGAGAGGAGAAAGAGAGAGGAAGAGGAGAGAGCAGGAGGAGAGAGGAGGAAGACAGAGGAGGAGGAGAGAGGAGGAAGAGAGAGGAGGAGGAGAGAGAAGGAAGAGAGAGGAGGAAGAGAGAGGAGGAAGAGACAGGAGGAAGAGATAGGAGGAAGAGAGAGGAGGAAGAGAGAGAAGGAGGAGAAACAAGGAAGTGAGATGAGGAAGAGATAGGAGGAACAGACAGGAGGAAGAGACAGTAGGAAGAGAGAGGAAGAGGATAAATGAGGAAGAGAGAGGAGGATGAGAGAGGAGAAGGAGAGAGGAATAAGAGAAAGGAGGAAGAGAGAGGAGGAAGAGAGAGGAGAAAGAGAGAGGAAGAAGAGAGAGGAAGAGGAGAGAGAAGTAAGAGAGGAGGAAGACAGAGTAGGAAGATAGAGGAGTATGAGAGAGGAAGAGGAGACAGGAGGAGGAGAGAGGAGGAGGAGAGAGACGCAAGAGAGAGGAGGAAGAGAGAGGAGGAAGAGAGTGGAGGAAGAGAGAGGAGGAAGAGATAGGAGGAAGAGAGAGGAGGAAGAGAGAGGAGGAAGAGAGAGGAAGAGGAGAGAGAAGGAAGGGAGAGGAGGAAGAGAGTGGAGGAGGAGAGAGGAGAAGCAGAGAGAAGGAAGAGAGAGGAGGAAGAGAGAGGAGGAAGAGAGAGGAAGAAGATAGAGGAGGAAGTGTGAGGAGGAAGAGAGAGTAGGAAGAGAGTGGAGGAAGAGAGAGGAGGAAGAGAGAGGAGAAAGAGAGAGGAGGAAGAGAGAGGGCGAAGAGACACGAGGAAGAGAGAGGAGGGAGAGAGAGGAGGAATAGAGAGGAGGAAGAGAGAGGGGGAAGAGAGAGGAAGAGGAGAGAAGTGCAGGAGAGAAGAGGAAGAGAGAGGAGGAAGAGAGAGGAAGAGAAGAGAGGAGGAAAAGAGAGGAGGAAGAGAGAGGAGGAAAAGAGAGGAAGAGGAGAGAGAAGGAAGAGAGAGGAGGAAGAGAGAGGAGGAGGAGAGAGGAAGAGGAGAGAGAAGGCAGATAGAGGAGGAAGAGAGAGCAGGAAGAGACAGGAGAAAGAGAGAGGAGGAAGAGATAGGAGGAAGAGAGAGGAGGAAGAAAGAGGAGGAAGAGAGAGGAGGAAGAGAGAGGAAGAGGAGAGAGAAGGAAGAGAGAGGAGGAAGAGAGAGCAGGAAGAGACAGGAGAAAGAGAGAGGAGGAAGAAAGAGGAGGAAGAGAGAGGAGGAAGAGAGAGGAGGAAGAGAGAGGAGGTAGAGAGAGGAAGAGGAGAGAGGAGGAAGAGAGAGGAGGAAGAGAGAGGAGGAAGAGAGAGGAGGAGGAGAGAGAAGGAAGAGAGAGGTGGAAGAAAGAGGAGGAAGAGAGAGGAGGAAGAAAGAGGAGGAAGAGAGAGCTGGAGGAGAGAGGAGGAGGAGAGAGGAGGAATAGAGTGGAGGAAGAGAGAGGAGGAAGAGGGAGGAGAAAGAGAGAGAAGTAAGAGAGAGGAGGAAGAAAGAGGAGGAAGAGAGAGGAGGAAGAAAGAGGAAGAGGAGAGAGAAGGAATAGAGAGGAGGAAGAGACACGAGGAAGAAAGAGGAGGAAGAGAGAGGAGGAAGAAAGAGGATGAAGAGACAGGAGGAAGAGAGAGGAGGAAGAGAGAGGAGGATGAGAGATGAGGAATAGGGAGGAAGTGGAGAGAGAAGGAAGAGAGAGGAGGAAGAGAGAGAAGGAAGAGAGAGGAGCAAGAGAGAGGAGGAAGAGACAGGAGGAAGAGAGAGGAGGAAGTGAGAGGAGGAAGAGAGAGGAGGAAGAGAGAGGAGGAGGAGAGAAGAGGAAGAGAGAGGAATAGGAGAGAGAAGGAAGAGAGAGGAGGAAGAGAGAGGAGGAGGAGAGAGGAGAAAGAGAGGAAGAGGAGAGAGAAGGAAGAGAGAGGAGGATGAGAGAGCAGGAGGAGAGAGGAGGAGGAGAGAGAAGGTAGAGAGAGGAGGAAGAGAGAGGAGGAAGAGAGAGGAGGAAGAGACAGGAGGAAGAGATAGGAGGAAGAGAGAGGAGGAAGAGAGAGGAAGAGGAGAGAGAGGAAGAGAGAGGAGGAGGGGAGAGTAGGAGTAGAGAGGGGGAAGAGAGAGGAGGAAGAGAGCGGAGGAAGAGAGAAGAGGAAGAGAGAGGAGGAATAGAGAGGAGGAAGAGAGAGGAGGAAGACAGAGGAGGAAGAGAGAGGAGGAGGAGAGAGTAGGAGGAGAGAGGACGAAGAGAGAGGAGGAAGAGAGAGGAAGAGGAGAGAGCAGGAGGAGAGAGGGGGAAGACAGAGGAGGAGGAGAGAGGAGGAAGAGAGAGGAGGAGGAGAGAGAAGGAAGAGACAGGAGGAAGAGATTGGAGGAAGAGAGAGGAGGAAGAGAGAGGAGCAGGAGAAACAAGGAAGTGAGAGGAGGAAGAGATAGGAGGAAGAGACAGGAGGAAGAGAGAGTAGGAAGAGAGAGGAAGAAGAGAGAGGAAGAGAGGAGGAAGACAGAGTAGGAAGATAGAGGAGTATGAGAGAGGAAGAGGAGACAGGAGGAGGAGACAGAAGGAGGAGAGAGACGGAAGAGAGAGGAGTAAGAGAGAGGAGGAAGAGAGAGGAGGAAGAGACAGGAGGAAGAGACAGGAGGAAGAGAGACAAGGAAGACACAGGATGAAGAGACAGGAGGAAGAGAGAGGAAGAGGAGAGAGGAGGAAGAGAGAGGAGGTTGAGAGAGGATGAGGAGAGAGGAGGAGTAGAGAGGAGGAAGAGAGAGGAGGAAGAGAGAGGAGGAAGAGAGAGGAGGAAGTGAGAGTAAGTGGAGAGAGAAGGAAGAGAGAGGAGGAAGAGAGAGGAGTAGGAGAGAGGAGGAATAGGGAGGAATAGGAGAGAGGAGGAAGAGAGAGGAGGAAGAGAGAGTTAAGAGGAGAGAGGAGGAAGAGAGAGGAGGAAGAGAAAGGAGGAAGAGAGAGGAGGAAGAGAGAGGAGGATGAGAGATGAGAATGAGAGAGGAGTAAGAGAAAGGAGGAAGAGAGAGGACGATGAGAGAGGAGGAGGATAGAGGAAGAGTAAAGAGGAGGAAGAGAGAGTAGGAAGAGAGAGCAGGAAGAGAGAGGAGGAAGAGAATCGAAGAGGAGAGAGGAGGAAGAGAGAGGAGGAAGAGAGAGGAGGAAGAGAGAGGAAGAGGAGAGAGCAGGAATAGTGAGGAGGAAGAGAAAGGAGGAAGAAAGAGGAGGAAGAGAGAGGAAGAGGAGAGAGAAGGAAGAGAGAGGAGGAAGAGAGAGGAGGAGGATAGAGGAGGAATAGGGAGGAATAGGAGAGAGGAGGAAGAGAGAGGAGGAAGAGAGAGTAAGAGGAGAGAGGAGGAAGAGAGAGGAGGTAGAGAGAGGAGGAGGAGAGAGGAGGAAGAGAGAGGAAGAGGAGAGAGAAGGAAGAGAGAGGAGGAAGAGAGAGCAGGAAGAGACAGGAGAAAGAGAGAGGAGGAAGAAAGAGGAGGAAGAGAGAGGAGGAAGAGAGAGGAGGAAGAGAGAGGAGGTAGAGAGAGGAAGAGGAGAGAGGAGGAAGAGAGAGGAGGAAGAGAGAGGAGGAAGAGAGAGGAGGAGGAGAGAGAAGGAAGAGAGAGGTGGAAGAAAGAGGAGGAAGAGAGAGGAGGAAGAAAGAGGAGGAAGAGAGAGCTGGAGGAGAGAGGAGGAGGAGAGAGGAGGAATAGAGTGGAGGAAGAGAGAGGAGGAAGAGGGAGGAGAAAGAGAGAGAAGTAAGAGAGAGGAGGAAGAAAGAGGAGGAAGAGAGAGGAGGAAGAAAGAGGAAGAGGAGAGAGAAGGAATAGAGAGGAGGAAGAGACACGAGGAAGAAAGAGGAGGAAGAGAGAGGAGGAAGAAAGAGGATGAAGAGACAGGAGGAAGAGAGAGGAGGAAGAGAGAGGAGGATGAGAGATGAGGAATAGGGAGGAAGTGGAGAGAGAAGGAAGAGAGAGGAGGAAGAGAGAGAAGGAAGAGAGAGGAGCAAGAGAGAGGAGGAAGAGACAGGAGGAAGAGAGAGGAGGAAGTGAGAGGAGGAAGAGAGAGGAGGAAGAGAGAGGAGGAGGAGAGAAGAGGAAGAGAGAGGAATAGGAGAGAGAAGGAAGAGAGAGGAGGAAGAGAGAGGAGGAGGAGAGAGGAGGAGGAGAGAGAAGGAAGAGAGAGGAGGAAGAGAGAGGAGAAAGAGAGGAAGAGGAGAGAGAAGGAAGAGAGAGGAGGATGAGAGAGCAGGAGGAGAGAGGAGGAGGAGAGAGAAGGTAGAGAGAGGAGGAAGAGAGAGGAGGAAGGGAGAGGAGGAAGAGACAGGAGGAAGAGATAGGAGGAAGAGAGAGGAGGAAGAGAGAGGAAGAGGAGAGAGAGGAAGAGAGAGGAGGAGGGGAGAGTAGGAGTAGAGAGGGGGAAGAGAGAGGAGGAAGAGAGCGGAGGAAGAGAGAAGAGGAAGAGAGAGGAGGAATAGAGAGGAGGAAGAGAGAGGAGGAAGACAGAGGAGGAAGAGAGAGGAGGAGGAGAGAGTAGGAGGAGAGAGGACGAAGAGAGAGGAGGAAGAGAGAGGAAGAGGAGAGAGCAGGAGGAGAGAGGGGGAAGACAGATGAGGAGGAGAGAGGAGGAAGAGAGAGGAGGAGGAGAGAGAAGGAAGAGACAGGAGGAAGAGAGTGGAGGAAGAGAGAGGAGGAAGAGAGAGGAGCAGGAGAAACAAGGAAGTGAGAGGAGGAAGAGATAGGAGGAAGAGACAGGAGGAAGAGAGAGTAGGAAGAGAGAGGAAGAAGAGAGAGGAAGAGAGGAGGAAGACAGAGTAGGAAGATAGAGGAGTATGAGAGAGGAAGAGGAGACAGGAGGAGGAGACAGAAGGAGGAGAGAGACGGAAGAGAGAGGAGTAAGAGAGAGGAGGAAGAGAGAGGAGGAAGAGACAGGAGGAAGAGACAGGAGGAAGAGAGACAAGGAAGACACAGGATGAAGAGACAGGAGGAAGAGAGAGGAAGAGGAGAGAGGAGGAAGAGAGAGGAGGTTGAGAGAGGATGAGGAGAGAGGAGGAGTAGAGAGGAGGAAGAGAGAGGAGGAAGAGAGAGGAGGAAGAGAGAGGAGGAAGAGAGAGTAAGTGGAGAGAGAAGGAAGAGAGAGGAGGAAGAGAGAGGAGTAGGAGAGAGGAGGAATAGGGAGGAATAGGAGAGAGGAGGAAGAGAGAGGAGGAAGAGAGAGTTAAGAGGAGAGAGGAGGAAGAGAGAGGAGGAAGAGAAAGGAGGAAGAGAGAGGAGGAAGAGAGAGGAGGATGAGAGATGAGAATGAGAGAGGAGTAAGAGAAAGGAGGAAGAGAGAGGACGATGAGAGAGGAGGAGGATAGAGGAAGAGTAAAGAGGAGGAAGAGAGAGTAGGAAGAGAGAGCAGGAAGAGAGAGGAGGAAGAGAATCGAAGAGGAGAGAGGAGGAAGAGAGAGGAGGAAGAGAGAGGAGGAAGAGAGAGGAAGAGGAGAGAGCAGGAATAGTGAGGAGGAAGAGAAAGGAGGAAGAAAGAGGAGGAAGAGAGAGGAAGAGGAGAGAGAAGGAAGAGAGAGGAGGAAGAGAGAGGAGGAGGATAGAGGAGGAATAGGGAGGAATAGGAGAGAGGAGGAAGAGAGAGGAGGAAGAGAGAGTAAGAGGAGAGAGGAGGAAGAGAGAGGAGGTAGAGAGAGGAGGAGGAGAGAGGAGGAGGAGAGAGAAGGAAGAGAGAGGAGGAAGAGAGATGAGAAGGAGAGAGGACTAAGAGAAAGATGGAAGAGAGAGGACGATGAGAGAGGAGGAGGAGAGAGGAATAATAGAGAGGAGGAAGAGAGAGGAAGAGGAGAGAAGAGAACAAGAGAAGAGGAAGAGAGAGGAGGAAGAGAGAGGAAGAGGAGAGAGAAGGAAGAGAGAGGAGGAAGAGAGAGGAGGAGGAGAGAGGAGGAGGAGAGAGGAGGAGGAGAGAGGAGTAAGAGAAAGGAGGAAGAGAGAGGAGGAAGAGAGCGGAGGAGGAGAGAGAAGGAAAAGATAGGAGGAAAGAGAGGAGGAAGAGAGAGGAATAGGAGAGAGGAGGACGATACAGTACAAGGAAAAGGAGAAAGAGAGAGGAGGAATAGACAGGAGTAATAGAGAGGAGGAAGAGAGAGGAAAAGGAGAGAACAGGAAGAAACAGGAGGAAGAGACAGGAGGAAGACACAGGAGGAAGAGAGAGCAGGAAGAGAGAGGAGGAAGTGAGAGGAGGAAGAGAGAGGAGGAAGGGAGAGGAGGAAGAGACAGGAGGAGAAAAGAGGAGGAAGAGAGAGGAGGAAGAGAGAGGAAGAGGAGAGAGGAGGAAGAGAGGGGAGGAAGAGAGAGGAGGAGGAGAGAGGAGGAGGAGAGAGAAGGAAGAGAGTGGAGGAAGAGAGAGGAGGAAGAGAGAGGAGGAAGAGAGAGGAGGAAGAGAGAGGAGGAAGAGAGATGGGGAAGATAGAGGAGGAAGTGAGAGGAGGAAGAGAGAGGATGAAGAGAGATGTCGAAGAGACAGGAGGAAGAGAGACAAGGAAGAGACAGGAGGAAGAGACAGGAGGAAGAGAGAGGAGGATGAGAGAGGAGAAGGAGAGAGGAGTAAGAGAAAGGAGGAAGAGAGAGGAGGAAGAGAGAGGAGGAAGAGAGAGGAAGAGGAAAGAGGAGGAAGAGAGAGGAGGAAGAGAGAGGAAGAGGAGAGAGGAGGAATAGAGAGGAGGAAGTGAGAGGAGGAGGAGAGAGGAAGAGGAGAGAGAAGGAAGAGAGAGGAGGAAGAGTGAGCTGGAAGAGAGAGAAGAAAGAGAGAGGAGGATGAGAGAGGAGGAGGAGAGAGGAGGAGGAGAGGGAAGGAAGAGAGAGGAGGAAGAGAGAGGAGGAAGAGAGAGGATGAAGAGGAGGAAGAGAGAGGAGGAAGAGAGAGGAAGAGGAGAGAAGAGGAAGAGAGAGGAGGAACAGACAGGAATAATAGAGAGGAGGAAGAGAGAGGAAGAGGAGAGAGGAGGAAGAGGGAGGAGGAAGAGAGAGGAGGAAGAGAGAGGAGGAAGAGAGAGGAGGAAGAGAGAGGAGGAAGAAAGAGGAGGAAAAGATAGCAGGAAGAGAGAGGAAGAGGAGAGAGAAGGAAGAGAGGGGAGGAAGAGAGAGGAGGAGGAAGGAGGAGGAGGAGAGGGAAGGAAGAGAGAGGAGGAAGAGAGAGGAGGAAGAGAGAGGAGGAAGAGAAGGAAGAGATAGGAGGAAGAGAGAGGAAGAGGAGAGAGGAGGAAGAGAGAGGAGGAAGAGAGAGGAATAGGAGAGAAGTGGAGGAGAGCAGAGGAAGAAAGAGGAGGAAGAGAGAATAAGAGGAGAGAGGATGAAGAGAGATGAGGAAGAGACAGGAGGAAGAGACAGGAGGAAGAAAGAGGAGGAAGAGAGAGGAGGAAGAGAGAGCAGGAAGAGAGAGGAGGAAGATAGAGGAGGAAGTGTGATGAGGAAGAGAGAGGAGAAGAGAGAGGACGAATAGACAGGAGGACGAGAGAGGAGGAAGAGACAGGAGGAAGAGACAGGAGGAAGAGAGAGGAGGATGAGAGATGAGAAGGAGAGAGGAGTAAGAGAGAGGAGGAAGAGAGAGGAGGAAGAGAGAGGAAGAGGAAAGTGGAGGAAGAGAGAGGAGGAAGAGAGGAGGAAGATAGAGGAGGAAGAGAAAGGAAGAGGAGACAAGTGGAGGAGAGAAGAGGAAGAGAGAGGAGGAAGAGAGAGGAGGAAGAGAGAGGAGGAAGAGACAGGAGGAAGAGAGAGGGGGAAGATAGAGGAGGAAGTGAGAGGAGGAAAATAGAGGAGGAAGAGAGAGAGGACGAAGAGACAGGAGGAAGAGGGAGGAGGAAGAGACAGGAGGAAGAGACAGGAGGAAGAGAGAGGAGGATGAGAGAGGAGGAAGAGAGAGGAGGAAGAGAGAGGAGGAAGAGAGAGGAGGAAGAGAGATGAGGAAGAAAGAGGAGGAAGAGAGAGGAGGAAGAGAGAGGAGGAAGAGAGAGGAGGAAGAGAGAGGAGGAAGAGAGATGAGGAAGAAAGAGGAGGAAGAGAGAGGAAGAGGAGAGAGGAGGAAGAGAGGGGAGGAAGAGAGAGGAGGAGGAGAGAAGAGGAAGACATAGGAGGAAGAGAGAGGAAGAGGAGAGAGGAGAAAGAGAGAGGAGGAACAGAAAGGAGGAAGAGAGAGGAGGAAGAGAGAGGAGGAAGAGAGAGGAGGAAGAGAGAGGAGGAAGAGAGAGGAGGAGGAGAGAGGAGGAAGAGAGAGGAAGAGGAGAGAAGAGGAGGAGAGAGGAGGAAGAGAGAGGAGGAGGGGAGAGAAGGAAGAGAGAGGAGGAGGAGAGATGAGGAAGAAAGAGGAGGAAGAGAGAGGAGGAAGAGAGAGGAGGGAGAGAGAGGAGGAAGAGAGAGGAGGAAGAGAGAGGAGGAAGAGAGATGAGGAAGAAAGAGGAGGAAGAGAGAGGAAGAGGAGAGAGGAGGAAGAGAGGGGAGGAAGAGAGAGGAGGAGGAGAGAAGAGGAAGACATAGGAGGAAGAGAGAGGAAGAGGAGAGAGGAGAAAGAGAGAGGAGGAACAGAAAGGAGGAAGAGAGAGGAGGAAGAGAGAGGAGGAAGAGAGAGGAGGAAGAGAGAGGAGGAAGAGAGAGGAGGAGGAGAGAGGAGGAAGAGAGAGGAAGAGGAGAGAAGAGGAGGAGAGAGGAGGAAGAGAGAGGAGGAGGGGAGAGAAGGAAGAGAGAGGAGGAGGAGAGAAGAGGAAGTGAGAGGAGGAAGATAGAGGAAGAAGAGAGGGGTGGAAGAGAGAGGAGGAAAAGAGAAGAGGAGGAGAGAGGAAGAGGAGAGAGGAGGAAGAGAGAGGAGGAGGAGAGAGAAGGAAGAGAGAGGAGGAGGAGAGAAGACGAAGTGAGAGGAGCAAGAGAGAGGAGGAAGAGAGAAGAGGAAGAGAGATGAGGAATAGAGAGGAGCAAGAGAGAGGAGGAGGAGAGAGAAGGAAGAGAGAGGATTAAGAGAGAAGAGGAAGAGATAGGAGGAAGAGAGAGGAGGAAGATGCAGGAGGAAGAGAGTGGAGGAAGAGAGAGGAGGAAGAGAGAGGAGGAGGAGAGAGGAGTAAGAGAGAGTAGGAGGAGAGAAGAGGATGTGAGAGGAGGAAGAGAGAGGAGGAATAGAGAAGTGGAAGAGAGAGGAGGAAGAGAGAGGACGAAGAGAGAGGAAGAGGAGAGAGGAGGAAGAGCGAGGAGGAACAGACAGGAGTAATAGAGAGGAGGAAGAGAGAGGGAGAGGAGAGAGGCGGAAGAGAGAGAAGGAAGAGACAGGACTAATACAGTGGAGGAAGAGAGAGGAAGAGGAGAGAGAAGGAAGAGAGAAGAGGAAGAGAGAGGAGGAAGAGAGAGGAGGAAGAGAGAGGAGGACGAGAGAGGAGGAGGAGAGAGGAGGAAGAGAGAGGAGGAAGAGAGAGGAGGAGGAGAGAGGAGGAAGAGAGAGGAGGAAGAGAGAGGAGGAGGAGAGAGGAGGAAGAGAGATGAGGAAGAGAGAGGAGGAAGAGAGAGGAGGAGGAGAGAGGAGGAAGAGAGAGGAGGAAGAGAGAGGAGGAGGAGAGAGGAGGAAGAGAGAGGAGGAAGAGAGAGGAGGAGGAGAGAGGAGGAAGAGATGGGAGGAAGAGAGAGGAAGAGCAGAGTGGAGGAAGAGACAGGTGGAAGAGAGCGGAAGAGGAGAGAGGAGGAAGAGAGAGAAGGAGGAGAGAGGAGGAAGAGAGACGAGGAAGAGAGAGGAGGATGAGAGAGGAGGAAGACAGAGGAGGAAGAGGGAGGAGGAGAAAGAGAGAAGGAGTAGAGAGTAAGAAGATAGAGGAGGAAGAGAGAGGAGGGAGAGAGAGGAGGAAGTGAGAGGAGGAAGAGAGAGGAGGAAGAGAGAGGAGGAAGAGACAGGAGGAAGAGAGAGGAGGAGGAGAGAGGAGGAATAGAGAGGAAGAGGAGAGAGGAGGAAGAGAGAGGAAGAAGAGAGAGGAAGAGGAGAGAGGAGGAATAGAGAGGAGGAAGAGAGAGGAGGAAGAGAGAGGAAGAGGAGAGAGGAGGAAGAGAGAGGAGGAAGAGAGAGGAAGAACATAGAGGAGGAAGAGAGAGGAGGAGAGAGAGGAGGAAGAGAGAGGAAGAGGAGAGAGGTGGAGGAGAGAAGAGTAAGAGAGAGGAGGAAGAGAGAGGAAGAGGAGAGAGGAGGAAGAGAGAGGAGGAAGAAAGAGGAGGAAGAAAGAGGAGGAAGAAAGAGGAGGAAGAGAGAGGAAGAGGAGAGATAAGGAAGAGAGAGGAGGAAGAGAGAGGAGGAAGAGACAGGAGGAAGAAAGAGGAGGAAGAGAGAGGAGGAAGAGAGAGGAAGAGGAGAGAGGAGGAAGAGACAGGAGGAAGAGAGAGGAGGAAGAGAGAGGAGGAAGAAAGAGGAGGAAAAGATAGCAGGAAGAGAGAGGAAGAGGAGAGAGAAGGAAGAGAGGGGAGGAAGAGAGAGGAGGAGGAGAGAGGAGGAGGAGAGGGAAGGAAGAGAGAGGAGGAAGAGAGAGGAGGAAGAGAGAGGAGGAAGAGAAGGAAGAGATAGGAGGAAGAGAGAGGAAGAGGAGAGAGGAGGAAGAGAGAGGAGGAAGAGAGAGGAATAGGAGAGAAGTGGAGGAGAGCAGAGGAAGAAAGAGGAGGAAGAGAGAGGAAGAGGAGAGAGGATGAAGAGAGATGAGGAAGAGACAGGAGGAAGAGACAGGAGGAAGAAAGAGGAGGAAGAGAGAGGAGGAAGAGAGAGCAGGAAGAGAGAGGAGGAAGATAGAGGAGGAAGTTAGATGAGGAAGAGAGAGGAGAAGAGAGAGGACGAATAGACAGGAGGACGAGAGAGGAGGAAGAGACAGGAGGAAGAGACAGGAGGAAGAGAGAGGAGGATGAGAGATGAGAAGGAGAGAGGAGTAAGAGAGAGGAGGAAGAGAGAGGAGGAAGAGAGAGGAAGAGGAAAGTGGAGGAAGAGAGAGGAGGAAGAGAGGAGGAAGATAGAGGAGGAAGAGAAAGGAAGAGGAGACAATTGGAGGAGAGAAGAGGAAGAGAGAGGAGGAAGAGAGAGGAGGAAGAGAGAGGAGGAAGAGACAGGAGGAAGAGAGAGGAGGAAGAGAGAGGAGGAAGAGAGAGGAGGAAGAGAGATGAGGAAGAAAGAGGAGGAAGAGAGAGGAGGAAGAGAGAGGAGGAAGAGAGAGGAGGAAGAGAGAGGAGGCAGAGAGATGAGGAAGAAAGAGGAGGAAGAGAGAGGAAGAGGAGAGAGGAGGAAGAGAGGGGAGGAAGAGAGAGGAGGAGGAGAGAAGAGGAAGACATAGGAGGAAGAGAGAGGAAGAGGAGAGAGGAGAAAGAGAGAGGAGGAACAGAAAGGAGGAAGAGAGAGGAGGAAGAGAGAGGAGGAAGAGAGAGGAGGAAGAGAGAGGAGGAAGAGAGAGGAGGAGGAGAGAGGAGGAAGAGAGAGGAAGAGGAGAGAAGAGGAGGAGAGAGGAGGAAGAGAGAGGAGGAGGGGAGAGAAGGAAGAGAGAGGAGGAGGAGAGAAGAGGAAGTGAGAGGAGGAAGATAGAGGAAGAACAGAGGGGTGGAAGAGAGAGGAGGAAAAGAGAAGAAGAGGAGAGAGGAAGAGGAGAGAGGAGGAAGAGAGAGGAGGAGGAGAGAGAAGGAAGAGAGAGGAGGAGGAGAGAAGAGGAAGTGAGAGGAGCAAGAGAGAGGAGGAAGAGAGAAGAGGAAGAGAGATGAGGAAGAGAGAGGAAGAGGAAAGAGGAGGAAGAGAGAGGAGGAGGAGAGATGAGGAAGAGAGTGGAGGAAGAGAGAGGAAGAGGAGAGTGGAGGAAGAGAGAGGAGGAAGAGTGAGGAGGAAGAAAATGAGGAAGAGAGAGGAGGAAGAGAGAGCAGGAATAGAGTGGAAGAGGAGAGAGGAAGAGGAGAGAAAAGGAAGACAGAGGAGGAAGAGAGAGTAGGAGGAGAGAGGAGGAGGAGAGAGAAGGAAGTGAGAGGAGGAAGAGAGAGTAGGAGGAGAGAGGAGGAGGAGAGAGAAGGAAGTGAGAGGAGGAAGAGAGAGGAGTAAGAGAGAGTAGGAGGAGAGAGGAGAAGGAGACAGGAGTAAGAGAGAGGAGGAAGAGAGAGGAGGAAGAGAGAGGAGGAGGAGAGAGAAGGAGGAGAGAGAAGGAGAGGAGGAAGAGATAGGAGGAAGAGAGAGGAGGAAGATAGAGGAGGAAGTGAGAGGAGGAAGAGAGAGGAGGAAGAGAGAGGAGGAAGAGACAGGAGGAAGAAAGCGGAGGAAGAGAGAGGAGGAAGAGAGATGAAGAGGAGAGATAAGGAAGAGAGAGGAGGAAGAGAGAGGAGGAGGAGAGAGGAGGAGGAGAGAGAAGGAAGAGAGAGGAGGAAGAGAGAGGAGGAAAAAACAGGAGGAAGAGAGAGGAGGAAGACAGAGGAGGAAGAGAGAGGAGGAAGAGAGAGGAGGAAGAAAATGAGGAAGAGAGAGGTGGAAGAGAGAGCAGGAATAGAGTGGAAGAGGAGAGAGGAAGAGGAGAGAGAAGGAAGACACAAGAGGAAGAGAGAGGAGGAGGAGAGAGGAGGAGGAGAGAGAAGGAAGAGAGAGGAGGAAGAGAGAGGCAGAACAGAGAGGAGGAAGAGAGAGGTGGAGGAGAGAGAAGGAAGAGAGAGGAGGAAGAGAGAGGACAAAGAGAGAGGAGGAAGAGAGAGGAGGAAGAGAGAGGAGGAAGAGAGAGGAGGAAGAGAGAGTAGGAGGAGAGAGGAGGTAGAGAGAGAAGGAAGTGAGAGGAGGAAGAGAGAGGAGTAAGAGAGAGTAGGAGGAGAGAGGAGAAGGAGACAGGAGTAAGAGAGAGGAGGAAGAGAGAGGAGGAAGAGAGAGGAGGAGGAGAGAGAAGGAGGAGAGAGAAGGAAAGGAGAGGAGGAAGAGATAGGAGGAAGAGAGAGGAGGAAGATAGAGGAGGAAGTGAGAGGAGAAAGAGTGAGGAGGAAGAGAGAGGAGGAAGAGAGGAGGAAGATAGAGGAGGAAGAGAGAGGAGGAAGAGAGATGAAGAGGAGAGAGAAGGAAGAGAGAGGAGGAAGAGAGAGGAGGAGTAGAGAGGAGGAGGAGAGAGAAGCAAGAGAGAGGAGGAAGAGAGAGGAGGAGGAAACAGGAGGAAGAGAGAGGAGGAAGAGAGAGGAGGAAGAGAGAGGAGGAAGAGAGAGGAAGAGGAGAGAGGAGGAAGAGAGAGGAGGAAGAGAGAGGAGGAAGAGAGAGGAAGAGGAGAGAGAAGGAAGAGAGAGGAGGAAGATAGAGGAGGAAATGAGAGGAGGAAGAGAGAGGAGAAAGAGAGAGGAGGGAGAGAGAGGAAGAGGAGAGACGAGGAGGAGAGAGGAGGAAGAGAGAGGAGGAGGAGAGAGGAGGAAGAGAGAGGAGGAGGAGAGAGGAGGAAGAGACAGGAGGAATAGAGAGGAGGATGAGAGAGGAGAAGGAGAGAGGAGTAAGAGAAAGGAGGAATAGAGAGGAGGAAGAGAGAGGAGGAGGAGAGAGGAGGAAGAGACAGGAGGAAGAGAGAGGAGGATGAGAGAGGAGAAGGAGAGAGGAGTAAGAGAAAGGAGGAATAGAGAGGAGGAAGAGAGAGCAGGAATAGAGTGGAAGAAGAGAGAGGAAGAGGAGAGAGAAGGAAGACAGAGGAGGAAGAGAGAGGAGGAGGAGAGAGGAGGAGGAGAGAGAAGGAAGAGAGAGGAGGAAGAGAGAGGAGGAAGAGAGAGGAGGAAGAGAGAGTAGGAGGAGAGAGGAGGAGAGGAGAGAAGGAAGTGAGAGCACGAAGAGAGAGGACGAAGAGAGAGGAGGAAGCGACAGGAGGAAGAGAGAGGAGGAAGAGAGAGGAGGAAGAGACAGGAGGATGAGAGAGGAAAAGGAGAGAGGAGGAAGAGAGAGGAGGAAGAGAGAGGAGGAAGAGAGAGGAGGAAGAAATGAGGACGAGAGAGTTGGAATGGAGAGCAGGAATAGAGTGGAAGAGGAGAGAGAAGAGGAGAGAGAAGGAAGACACAAGAGGAAGAGAGAGGAGGAGGGAGAGAGGAGGAGAGAGAGAAGGAAGAGAGAGGAGGAAGAGAGAGGAGGAACAGAGAGGAGGAAGAGAGAGGTGGAGGAGAGAGAAGGAAGAGAGAGGAGGAAGAGAGAGGACAAAGAGAGAGGAGGAAGAGAGAGGAGGAAGAGAGAGGAGGAAGAGAGAGGAGGAAGAGAGAGTAGGAGGAGAGAGGAGGTAGAGAGAGAAGGAAGTGAGAGGAGAAGAGAGAGGAGTAAGAGAGAGTAGGAGGAGAGAGGAGAAGGAGACAGGAGTAAGAGAGAGGAGAAGAGATAGGAGGAAGAGAGAGGAGGAAGATAGAGGAGGAAGGAGAGGAGGAAGAGTGAGGAGGAAGAGAGAGGAGGAAGAGAGGAGGAAGATAGAGGAGGAAGAGAGAGGAGGAAGAGAGATGAAGAGTAGAGAGAAGGAAGAGAGGAGGAAGAGAGAGGAGGAGTAGAGAGGAGGAGGAGAGAGAAGCAAGAGAGAGGAGGAAGAGAGAGGAGGAGGAAACAGGAGGAAGAGAGAGGAGGAAGAGAGAGGAGGAAGAGAGAGGAGGAAGAGAGAGGAAGAGGAGAGAGGAGGAAGAGAGAGGAGGAAGAGAGAGGAGGAAGAGAGAGGAAGAGGAGAGAGAAGGAAGAGAGAGGAGGAAGATAGAGGAGGAAATGAGAGGAGGAAGAGAGAGGAGAAAGAGAGAGGAGGGAGAGAGAGGAAGAGGAGAGACGAGGAGGAGAGAGGAGGAAGAGAGAGGAGGAGGAGAGAGGAGGAAGAGAGAGGAGGAGGAGAGAGGAGGAGTAGAGAGGAGGAGGAGAGAGAAGCTAGAGAGAGGAGGAAGAGAGAGGAGGAGGAAACAGGAGGAAGAGAGAGGAGGAAGAGAGAGGAGGAAGAGAGAGGAGGAAGAGAGAGGAAGAGGAGAGAGGAGGAAGAGAGAGGAGGAAGAGAGAGGAGGAAGAGAGAGGAAGAGGAGAGAGAAGGAAGAGAGAGGAGGAAGATAGAGGAGGAAATGAGAGGAGGAAGAGAGAGGGAGAAGAGAGAGAGGAGGAGAGAGAGGAAGAGGAGAGAGGAGGAAGAGAGAGGAGGAGGAGAGAGGAGGAAGAGACAGGAGGAATAGAGAGAGGATGAGAGAGGAGAAGGAGAGAGGAGTAAGAGAAAGGAGGAATAGAGAGGAGGAAGAGAGAGGAGAGGAGAGAGGAGGAAGAGACAGGAGGAAGAGAGAGTAGGATGAGAGAGGAGAAGGAGAGAGGAGTAAGAGAAAGGAGGAATAGAGAGGAGGAAGAGAGAGCAGGAATAGAGTGGAAGAAGAGAGAGGAAGAGGAGAGAGAAGGAAGACAGAGGAGGAAGAGAGAGGAGGAGGAGAGAGGAGGAGGAGAGAGAAGGAAGAGAGAGGAGGAAGAGAGAGGAGGAAGAGAGAGGAGGAAGAGAGAGTAGGAGGAGAGAGGAGGAGGAGAGAGAAGGAAGTGAGAGCACGAAGAGAGAGGACGAAGAGAGAGGAGGAAGAGACAGGAGGAAGAGAGAGGAGGAAGAGAGGAGGAGGAAGAGACAGGAGGAAGAGAGAGGAAAAGGAGAGAGGAGGAAGAGAGAGGAGGAAGAGAGAGGAGGAAGAGAGAGGAGGAAGAAAATGAGGACGAGAGAGTTGGAATGGAGAGCAGGAATAGAGTGGAAGAGGAGAGAGGAAGAGGAGAGAGAAGGAAGACACAAGAGGAAGAGAGAGGAGGAGGAGAGAGGAGGAGGAGAGAGAAGGAAGAGAGAGGAGGAAGAGAGAGGAGGAACAGAGAGGAGGAAGAGAGAGGTGGAGGAGAGAGAAAGAAGAGAGAGGAGGAAGAGAGAGGACAAAGAGAGAGGAGGAAGAGAGAGGAGGAAGAGAGAGGAGGAAGAGAGAGGAGGAAGAGAGAGTAGGAGGAGAGAGGAGGTAGAGAGAGAAGGAAGTGAGAGGAGGAAGAGAGAGGAGTAAGAGAGAGTAGGAGGAGAGAGGAGAAGGAGACAGGAGTAAGAGAGAGGAGGAAGAGAGAGGAGGAAGAGAGAGGAGGAGGAGAGAGAAGGAGGAGAGAGAAGGAAAGGAGAGGAGGAAGAGATAGGAGGAAGAGAGAGGAGGAAGATAGAGGAGGAAGTGAGAGGAGGAAGAGTGAGGAGGAAGAGAGAGGAGGAAGAGAGGAGGAAGATAGAGGAGGAAGAGAGAGGAGGAAGAGAGATGAAGAGTAGAGAGAAGGAAGAGAGGAGGAAGAGAGAGGAGGAGTAGAGAGGAGGAGGAGAGAGAAGCAAGAGAGAGGAGGAAGAGAGAGGAGGAGGAAACAGGAGGAAGAGAGAGGAGGAAGAGAGAGGAGGAAGAGAGAGGAGGAAGAGAGAGGAAGAGGAGAGAGGAGGAAGAGAGAGGAGGAAGAGAGAGGAGGAAGAGAGAGGAAGAGGAGAGAGAAGGAAGAGAGAGGAGGAAGATAGAGGAGGAAATGAGAGGAGGAAGAGAGAGGAGAAAGAGAGAGGAGGGAGAGAGAGGAAGAGGAGAGACGAGGAGGAGAGAGGAGGAAGAGAGAGGAGGAGGAGAGAGGAGGAAGAGAGAGGAGGAGGAGAGAGGAGGAAGAGACAGGAGGAATAGAGAGGAGGATGAGAGAGGAGAAGGAGAGAGGAGGAAGAGAAAGGAGGAATAGAGAGGAGGAAGAGAGAGGAGGAGGAGAGAGGAGGAAGAGACAGGAGGAAGAGAGAGGAGGATGAGAGAGGAGAAGGAGAGAGGAGTAAGAGAAAGGAGGAATAGAGAGGAGGAAGAGAGAGCAGGAATAGAGTGGAAGAAGAGAGAGGAAGCGGAGAGAGAAGGAAGACAGAGGAGGAAGAGAGAGGAGGAGGAGAGAGGAGGAGGAGAGAGAAGGAAGAGAGAGGAGGAAGAGAGAGGAGGAAGAGAGAGGAGGAAGAGAGAGTAGGAGGAGAGAGGAGGAGGAGAGAGAAGGAAGTGAGAGCACGAAGAGAGAGGACGAAGAGAGAGGAGGAAGCGACAGGAGGAAGAGAGAGGAGGAAGAGAGAGGAGGAAGAGACAGGAGGAAGGGAGAGGAAAAGGAGAGAGGAGGAAGAGAGAGGAGGATGAGAGAGGAGGAGGAGAGAGGAGGAAGAAAGAGGAGGAGGAGAGAGGAGGAAGAGAGAGGAGGAAGAGAGAGGAGGAAGAGAGAGGAGGAGGAGAGAGGAAGAAGAGAAAGGACGAAGAGAGAGGAGGAAGAGACAGGAGGAAGAGAGAGGAGGAAGGGAGAGGAAGAGGAGAGAGGAGGAAGAGAGAGGAGGAGGAGAGAGGAGGAAGAGAGAGGAGGAGGAGAGAGGAGGAAGAGAGAGGAGGAATAGAGAGGAAGAGGAGACAGGAAGAAGAGAAAGGAGGAAGAGAGTGGAGGAAGAGACAGGAGGAAGAGAGAGGAGGAAGAGAGAGGAGGAAGAGAGAGTAGGAGGAGAGAGGAGGAGGAGAGAGAAGGAAGTGAGAGGAGGAAGAGAGAGGAGTAAGAGAGAGTAGGAGGAGAGAGGAGAAGGAGACAGGAGTAAGAGAGAGGAGGAAGAGATAGGAGGAAGAGAGACGAGGAAGATAGAGGAGGAAGTGAGAGGAGGAAGAGAGAGGAGGAAGAGAGAGCAGGAAGAGACAGGAGGAAGAAAGAGGAGGAAGAGAGAGGATGAAGAGAGATGAAGAGGAGAGAGAAGGAAGAGAGAGGAGGAAGAGAGAGGAGGAGGAGAGAGGAGGAGGAGAGAGAAGGAAGAGAGAGGAGGAAGAGAGAGGAGGAAGAAACAGGAGGAAGAGAGAGGAGGAAGAGAGAGGAGGAAGAGAGAGGAGGAAGAGAGAGGAAGAGGAGAGAGGAGGAAGAGAGAGGAGGAAGAGAGAGGAAGAGGAGAGAGGAGGAAGAGAGAGGAGGAAGAGAGAGGAGGAAGAGAGAGGAAGAGGAGAGAGAAGGAAGAGAGAGGAGGAAGATAGAGGAGGAAGTGAGAGGAGGAAGAGAGAGGAGAAAGAGAGAGGAGGGAGAGAGAGGAAGAGGAGAGACGAGGAGGAGAGAGGAGGAAGAGAGAGGAGGAGGAGAGAGGAGGAAGAGAGAGGAGGAGGAGAGAGGAGGAAGAGACAGGAGGAAGAGAGAGGAGGATGAGAGAGGAGAAGGAGAGAGGAGTAAGAGAAAGGAGGAATAGAGAGGAGGAAGAGAGAGGAGGAGCAGAGAGGAGGAAGAGACAGGAAGAAGAGAGAGGAGGATGAGAGAGGAGAAGGAGAGAGGAGTAAGAGAAAGGAGGAATAGAGAGGAGGAAGCGAGAGCAGGAATAGAGTGGAAGAAGAGAGAGGAAGAGGAGAGAGAACGAAGACAGAAGAGGAAGAGAGAGGAGGAGGAGAGAGGAGGAGGAGAGAGAAGGAAGAGAGAGGAGGAAGAGAGAGGAGCAAGAGAGAGGAGGAAGAGAGAGTAGGAGGAGAGAGGAGCAGGAGAGAGAAGGAAGTGAGAGGACGAAGAGAGAGGACGAAGAGAGAGGAGGAAGAGACAGGAGGAAGAGAGAGGAGGAAGAGAGAGGAGGAAGAGACAGGAGGAAGAGAGAGGAAGAGGAGAGAGGAGGAAGAGAGAGGAGGATGAGAGAGGAGGAGGAGAGAGGAGGAAGAAAGAGGAGGAGGAGAGAGGAGGAAGAGAGAGGAGGAAGAGAGAGGAGGAAGAGAGAGGAGGAGGAGAGAGGAAGAAGAGAAAGGACGAAGAGAGAGGAGGAAGAGACAGGAGGAAGAGATAGGAGGAAGGGAGAGGAAGAGGAGAGAGGAGGAAGAGAGAGGAAGAGGAGAGAGGAAGAAGAGAGAGGAGGATGAGAGAGGAGGAAGAGAGAGGAGGATGAGTGAGGAGGAGGAGAGAGGAGGAAGAGAGAGGAGGAAGAGAGAGCAGGAAGAGAGAGTAGGTGGAGAGAAGAGGAGGAGAGAGGAGGAAGAGAGAGGAGGAAGAGAGAGGAGGAAGAGAGTGGAGGAAGAGAGAGGAAGAGGAGAGAGGAAGAAGAGAGAGGAGGAGGAGAGAGGAGGAAGACAGAGGAGGAAGAGAGAGGAGGAGGAGAGAGGAGGAAGAGAGAGGAGGAAGAGAGAGGAGGAGGAGAGAGGAGGAAGAGATAGAAGGAAGAGAGAGAAGGAAGAGAAAGGAAGAGGGAAGAGGAAGAAGAGAGAGGAGGAGGAGAGAGGAGGAGGAGAGAGGAGGAAGAGAGAAGAGGAATAGAGAGGCAGAGGAGAGAGGAAGAAGAGAAAGAAGGAAGAGAGAGGAGGAAGAGACAGGAGGAAGAGAGAGGAGGAAGGGAGATGAAGAGGAGAGAGGAGGAAGAGGGAGGAAGAGGAGAGAGGAGGAAGAGAGAGGAGGAGGAGAGAGGTGGAAGAGAGAGGAGGAAGAGAGAGGAGGAAGAGAGAGGAGGAAGAGAGAGGAGGAGGAAGAGAGGAGGAAGAGAGAGGAAGAGGGGAGAGGAGGAAGAGAGAGGAGGAGGGAGAGGAGGAGGAGAGAGGAGGAAGAGAGAGTAGGAGGAGAGAGGAGGAGGAGAGAGGAGGAAGAGAGAGGAGGAAGTGAGAGGAGGATGAGAGAGGAGGAAGAGAGAGGAGGACGACACAGGAGGAAGAGAGAGGAGGAAGAGAGAGGAGTAAAGAGAGAGGAGGAATAGACAGGCAGAGGAGAGAGGAAGAAGAGAAAGAAGGAAGAGAGAGGAGGAAGAGACAGGAGGAAGAGAGAGGAGGAAGGGAGATGAAGAGGAGAGAGGAGGAAGAGGGAGGAAGAGGAGAGAGGAGGAAGAGAGAGGAGGAGGAGAGAGGTGGAAGAGAGAGGAGGAAGAGAGAGGAGGAAGAGAGAGGAGGAAGAGAGAGGAAGAGGGGAGAGGAGGAAGAGGGAGGAGGAGGAGAGAGGAGGAGGAGAGAGGAGGAAGAGAGAGTAGGAGGAGAGACGAGGAGGAGAGAGGAGGAAGAGAGAGGAGGAAGTGAGAGGAGGAGGAGAGAGCAGGAAGAGAGAGGAAGAGGAGAGAGGAAGAAGAGAGAGGAGGAAGAGAGTGGAGGAAGAGACAGGAGGAAGAGAGAGTAGGAGGAGAGAGGAGGAGGAGAGAGAAGGAAGTGAGAGGAGGAAGAGAGAGGAGTAAGAGAGAGTAGGAGGAGAGAGGAGAAGGAGACAGGAGTAAGAGAGAGAAGGAAGAGAGAGGAGGAAGAGAGAGGAGGAGGAGAGAGAAGGAGGAGAGAGAAGGAAAGGAGAGGAGGAAGAGATAGGAGGAAGAGAGAGGAGGAAGAGAGAGGAAGAGGAGAGAGGAAGAGGAGAGAGAAGGAAGTGAGAGGAGGAAGAGAGAGTAGGAGGAGAGAGGAGGAGGAGAGAGAAGGAAGTGAGAGGAGGAAGAGAGAGGAGTAAGAGAGAGTAGGAGGAGAGAGGAGAAGGAGACAGGAGTAAGAGAGAGAAGGAAGAGAGAGGAGGAAGAGAGAGGAGGAAGATAGAGGAGGAAGAGAGAGGAGGAAGAGAGAGGAGGAAGAGACAGGAGGAAGAAAGAGGAGGAAGAGAGAGGAGGAAGAGAGATGAAGAGGAGAGATAAGGAAGAGAGAGGAGGAAGAGAGAGGAGGAGGAGAGAGGAGGAGGAGAGAGAAGGAAGAGAGAGGAGGAAGAGAGAGGAGGAAAAAACAGGAGGAAGAGAGAGGAGGAAGACAGAGGAGGGAGAGAGAGGAGGAAGAGAGAGGAGGAAGAAAATGAGGAAGAGAGAGGTGGAAGAGAGAGCAGGAATAGAGTGGAAGAGGAGAGAGGAAGAGGAGAGAGAAGGAAGACACAGGAGGAAGAGAGAGGAGGAGGAGAGAGGAGGAGGAGAGAGAAGGAAGAGAGAGGAGGAAGAGAGAGGAGGAACAGAGAGGAGGAAGAGAGAGGTGGAGGAGAGAGAAGGAAGAGAGAGGAGGAAGAGAGAGGACAAAGAGAGAGGAGGAAGAGAGAGGAGGAAGAGAGAGGAGGAAGAGACAGGAGGAAGAGAGAGGAGGAAGGGAGAGGAAGAGGAGAGAGGAGGAAGAGAGAGGAGGAGGAGAGAGGAGGAAGAGAGAGGAGGAATAGAGAGGAAGAGGAGAGAGGAAGAAGAGAAAGGAGGAAGAGAGAGGAGGAAGAGAGAGGAGGAAGAGAAGGAAGAGATAGGAGGAAGAGAGAGGAAGAGGAGAGAGGAGGAAGAGAGAGGAGGAAGAGAGAGGAATAGGAGAGAAGTGGAGGAGAGCAGAGGAAGAAAGAGGAGGAAGAGAGAGGAAGAGGAGAGAGGATGAAGAGAGATGAGGAAGAGACAGGAGGAAGAGACAGGAGGAAGAAAGAGGAGGAAGAGAGAGGAGGAAGAGAGAGCAGGAAGAGAGAGGAGGAAGATAGAGGAGGAAGTGAGATGAGGAAGAGAGAGGAGAAGAGAGAGGACGAATAGACAGGAGGACGAGAGAGGAGGAAGAGACAGGAGGAAGAGACAGGAGGAAGAGAGAGGAGGATGAGAGATGAGAAGGAGAGAGGAGTAAGAGAGAGGAGGAAGAGAGAGGAGGAAGAGAGAGGAAGAGGAAAGTGGAGGAAGAGAGAGGAGGAAGAGAGGAGGAAGATAGAGGAGGAAGAGAAAGGAAGAGGAGACAAGTGGAGGAGAGAAGAGGAAGAGAGAGGAGGAAGAGAGAGGAGGAAGAGAGAGGAGGAAGAGACAGGAGGAAGAGAGAGGGGGAAGATAGAGGAGGAAGTGAGAGGAGGAAAATAGAGGAGGAAGAGAGAGAGGACGAAGAGACAGGAGGAAGAGGGAGGAGGAAGAGACAGGAGGAAGAGACAGGAGGAAGAGAGAGGAGGATGAGAGAGGAGGAAGAGAGAGGAGGAAGAGAGAGGAGGAAGAGAGAGGAGGAAGAGAGATGAGGAAGAAAGAGGAGGAAGAGAGAGGAGGAAGAGAGAGGAGGAAGAGAGAGGAGGAAGAGAGAGGAGGAAGAGAGATGAGGAAGAAAGAGGAGGAAGAGAGAGGAAGAGGAGAGAGGAGGAAGAGAGGGGAGGAAGAGAGAGGAGGAGGAGAGAAGAGGAAGACATAGGAGGAAGAGAGAGGAAGAGGAGAGAGGAGAAAAAGAGAGGAGGAACAGAAAGGAGGAAGAGAGAGGAGGAAGAGAGAGGAGGAAGAGAGAGGAGGAAGAGAGAGGAGGAAGAGAGAGGAGGAGGAGAGAGGAGGAAGAGAGAGGAAGAGGAGAGAAGAGGAGGAGAGAGGAGGAAGAGAGAGGAGGAGGGGAGAGAAGGAAGAGAGAGGAGGAGGAGAGAAGAGGAAGTGAGAGGAGGAAGATAGAGGAAGAAGAGAGGGGTGGAAGAGAGAGGAGGAAAAGAGAAGAGGAGGAGAGAGGAAGAGGAGAGAGGAGGAAGAGAGAGGAGGAGGAGACAGAAGGAAGAGAGAGGAGGAGGAGAGAAGACGAAGTGAGAGGAGCAAGAGAGAGGAGGAAGAGAGAAGAGGAAGAGAGATGAGGAATAGAGAGGAGCAAGAGAGAGGAGGAGGAGAGAGAAGGAAGAGAGAGGATTAAGAGAGAAGAGGAAGAGATAGGAGGAAGAGAGAGGAGGAAGATGCAGGAGGAAGAGAGTGGAGGAAGAGAGAGGAGGAAGAGAGAGGAGGAGGAGAGAGGAGTAAGAGAGAGTAGGAGGAAAGAAGAGGATGTGAGAGGAGGAAGAGAGAGGAGGAATAGAGAGGACGAAGAGAGAGGAAGAGGAGAGAGGAGGAAGAGCGAGGAGGAACAGACAGGAGTAATAGAGAGGAGGAAGAGAGAGGGAGAGGAGAGAGGCGGAAGAGAGAGAAGGAAGAGACAGGACTAATACAGTGGAGGAAGAGAGAGGAAGAGGAGAGAGAAGGAAGAGAGAAGAGGAAGAGAGAGGAGGAAGAGAGAGGAGGAAGAGAGAGGAGGAAGAGAGAGGAGGAGGAGAGAGGAGGAAGAGAGAGGAGGAAGAGAGAGGAGGAGGAGAGAGGAGGAAGAGAGAGGAGGAAGAGAGAGGAGGAGGAGAGAGGAGGAAGAGAGATGAGGAAGAGAGAGGAGGAAGAGAGAGGAGGAGGAGAGAGGAGGAAGAGAGATGAGGAAGAGAGAGGAGGAAGAGAGAGGAGGAGGAGAGAGGAGGAAGAGAGAGGAGGAAGAGAGAGGAGGAGGAGAGAGGAGGAAGAGAGAGGAGAAGAGAGAGGAGGAGGAGAGAGGAGGAAGAGATGGGAGGAAGAGAGAGGAAGAGCAGAGTGGAGGAAGAGACAGGTGGAAGAGAGCGGAAGAGGAGAGAGGAGGAAGAGAGAGAAGGAGGAGAGAGGAGGAAGAGAGACGAGGAAGAGAGAGGAGGATGAGAGAGGAGGAAGACAGAGGAGGAAGAGGGAGGAGGAGAAAGAGAGAAGGAGTAGAGAGTAAGAAGATAGAGGAGGAAGAGAGAGGAGGGAGAGAGAGGAGGAAGTGAGAGGAGGAAGAGAGAGGAGGAAGAGAGAGGAGGAAGAGACAGGAGGAAGAGAGAGGAGGAGGAGAGAGGAGGAATAGAGAGGAAGAGGAGAGAGGAGGAAGAGAGAGGAGGAAGAGAGAGGAAGAGGAGAGAGGAGGAATAGAGAGGAGGAAGAGAGAGGAGGAAGAGAGAGGAAGAGGAGAGAGGAGGAAGAGAGAGGAGGAAGAGAGAGGAAGAACATAGAGGAGGAAGAGAGAGGAGGAAGAGAGAGGAGGAAGAGAGAGGAAGAGGAGAGAGGTGGAGGAGAGAAGAGTAAGAGAGAGGAGGAAGAGAGAGGAAGAGGAGAGAGGAGGAAGAGAGAGGAGGAAGAAAGAGGAGGAAGAAAGAGGAGGAAGAAAGAGGAGGAAGAGAGAGGAAGAGGAGAGATAAGGAAGAGAGAGGAGGAAGAGAGAGGAGGAAGAGACAGGAGGAAGAAAGAGGAGGAAGAGAGAGGAGGAAGAGACAGGAGGAAGAGAGAGGAGGATGAGAGAGGAGGAAGAGAGAGGAGGAAGAGAGAGGAGGAAGAGAGAGGAGGAAGAGAGATGAGGAAGAAAGAGGAGGAAGAGAGAGGAGGAAGAGAGAGGAGGAAGAGAGAGGAGGAAGAGAGAGGAGGAAGAGAGATGAGGAAGAAAGAGGAGGAAGAGAGAGGAAGAGGAGAGAGGAGGAAGAGAGGGGAGGAAGAGAGAGGAGGAGGAGAGAAGAGGAAGACATAGGAGGAAGAGAGAGGAAGAGGAGAGAGGAGAAAGAGAGAGGAGGAACAGAAAGGAGGAAGAGAGAGGAGGAAGAGAGAGGAGGAAGAGAGAGGAGGAAGAGAGAGGAGGAAGAGAGAGGAGGAGGAGAGAGGAGGAAGAGAGAGGCAGAGGAGAGAAGAGGAGGAGAGAGGAGGAAGAGAGAGGAGGAGGGGAGAGAAGGAAGAGAGAGGAGGAGGAGAGAAGAGGAAGTGAGAGGAGGAAGATAGAGGAAGAAGAGAGGGGTGGAAGAGAGAGGAGGAAAAGAGAAGAGGAGGAGAGAGGAAGAGGAGAGAGGAGGAAGAGAGAGGAGGAGGAGAGAGAAGGAAGAGAGAGGAGGAGGAGAGAAGACGAAGTGAGAGGAGCAAGAGAGAGGAGGAAGAGAGAAGAGGAAGAGAGATGAGGAATAGAGAGGAGCAAGAGAGAGGAGGAGGAGAGAGAAGGAAGAGAGAGGATTAACAGAGAAGAGGAAGAGATAGGAGGAAGAGAGAGGAGGAAGATGCAGGAGGAAGAGAGTGGAGGAAGAGAGAGGAGGAAGAGAGAGGAGGAGGAGAGAGGAGTAAGAGAGAGTAGGAGGAAAGAAGAGGATGTGAGAGGAGGAAGAGAGAGGAGGAATAGAGAGGACGAAGAGAGAGGAAGAGGAGAGAGGAGGAAGAGCGAGGAGGAACAGACAGGAGTAATAGAGAGGAGGAAGAGAGAGGGAGAGGAGAGAGGCGGAAGAGAGAGAAGGAAGAGACAGGACTAATACAGTGGAGGAAGAGAGAGGAAGAGGAGAGAGAAGGAAGAGAGAAGAGGAAGAGAGAGGAGGAAGAGAGAGGAGGAAGAGAGAGGAGGAAGAGAGAGGAGGAGGAGAGAGGAGGAAGAGAGAGGAGGAAGAGAGAGGAGGAGGAGAGAGGAGGAAGAGAGAGGAGGAAGAGAGAGGAGGAGGAGAGAGGAGGAAGAGAGATGAGGAAGAGAGAGGAGGAAGAGAGAGGAGGAGGAGAGAGGAGGAAGAGAGATGAGGAAGAGAGAGGAGGAAGAGAGAGGAGGAGGAGAGAGGAGGAAGAGAGAGGAGGAAGAGAGAGGAGGAGGAGAGAGGAGGAAGAGAGAGGAGGAAGAGAGAGGAGGAGGAGAGAGGAGGAAGAGATGGGAGGAAGAGAGAGGAAGAGCAGAGTGGAGGAAGAGACAGGTGGAAGAGAGCGGAAGAGGAGAGAGGAGGAAGAGAGAGAAGGAGGAGAGAGGAGGAAGAGAGACGAGGAAGAGAGAGGAGGATGAGAGAGGAGGAAGACAGAGGAGGAAGAGGGAGGAGGAGAAAGAGAGAAGGAGTAGAGAGTAAGAAGATAGAGGAGGAAGAGAGAGGAGGGAGAGAGAGGAGGAAGTGAGAGGAGGAAGAGAGAGGAGGAAGAGAGAGGAGGAAGAGACAGGAGGAAGAGAGAGGAGGAGGAGAGAGGAGGAATAGAGAGGAAGAGGAGAGAGGAGGAAGAGAGAGGAGGAAGAGAGAGGAAGAGGAGAGAGGAGGAATAGAGAGGAGGAAGAGAGAGGAGGAAGAGAGAGGAAGAGGAGAGAGGAGGAAGAGAGAGGAGGAAGAGAGAGGAAGAACATAGAGGAGGAAGAGAGAGGAGGAAGAGAGAGGAGGAAGAGAGAGGAAGAGGAGAGAGGTGGAGGAGAGAAGAGTAAGAGAGAGGAGGAAGAGAGAGGAAGAGGAGAGAGGAGGAAGAGAGATGAGGAAGAGACAGGAGGAAGAGACAGGAGGAAGAAAGAGGAGGAAGAGAGAGGAGGAAGAGAGAGCAGGAAGAGAGAGGAGGAAGATAGAGGAGGAAGTGAGATGAGGAAGAGAGAGGAGAAGAGAGAGGACGAATAGACAGGAGGACGAGAGAGGAGGAAGAGACAGGAGGAAGAGACAGGAGGAAGAGAGAGGAGGATGAGAGATGAGAAGGAGAGAGGAGTAAGAGAGAGGAGGAAGAGAGAGGAGGAAGAGAGAGGAAGAGGAAAGTGGAGGAAGAGAGAGGAGGAAGAGAGGAGGAAGATAGAGGAGGAAGAGAAAGGAAGAGGAGACAAGTGGAGGAGAGAAGAGGAAGAGAGAGGAGGAAGAGAGAGGAGGAAGAGAGAGGAGGAAGAGACAGGAGGAAGAGAGAGGGGAAGATAGAGGAGGAAGTGAGAGGAGGAAAATAGAGGAGGAAGAGAGAGAGGACGAAGAGACAGGAGGAAGAGGGAGGAGGAAGAGACAGGAGGAAGAGACAGGAGGAAGAGAGAGGAGGATGAGAGAGGAGGAAGAGAGAGGAGGAAGAGAGAGGAGGAAGAGAGAGGAGGAAGAGAGATGAGGAAGAAAGAGGAGGAAGAGAGAGGAGGAAGAGAGAGGAGGAAGAGAGAGGAGGAAGAGAGAGGAGGAAGAGAGATGAGGAAGAAAGAGGAGGAAGAGAGAGGAAGAGGAGAGAGGAGGAAGAGAGGGGAGGAAGAGAGAGGAGGAGGAGAGAAGAGGAAGACATAGGAGGAAGAGAGAGGAAGAGGAGAGAGGAGAAAGAGAGAGGAGGAACAGAAAGGAGGAAGAGAGAGGAGGAAGAGAGAGGAGGAAGAGAGAGGAGGAAGAGAGAGGAGGAAGAGAGAGGAGGAGGAGAGAGGAGGAAGAGAGAGGAAGAGGAGAGAAGAGGAGGAGAGAGGAGGAAGAGAGAGGAGGAGGGGAGAGAAGGAAGAGAGAGGAGGAGGAGAGAAGAGGAAGTGAGAGGAGGAAGATAGAGGAAGAAGAGAGGGGTGGAAGAGAGAGGAGGAAAAGAGAAGAGGAGGAGAGAGGAAGAGGAGAGAGGAGGAAGAGAGAGGAGGAGGAGACAGAAGGAAGAGAGAGGAGGAGGAGAGAAGACGAAGTGAGAGGAGCAAGAGAGAGGAGGAAGAGAGAAGAGGAAGAGAGATGAGGAATAGAGAGGAGCAAGAGAGAGGAGGAGGAGAGAGAAGGAAGAGAGAGGATTAAGAGAGAAGAGGAAGAGATAGGAGGAAGAGAGAGGAGGAAGATGCAGGAGGAAGAGAGTGGAGGAAGAGAGAGGAGGAAGAGAGAGGAGGAGGAGAGAGGAGTAAGAGAGAGTAGGAGGAAAGAAGAGGATGTGAGAGGAGGAAGAGAGAGGAGGAATAGAGAGGACGAAGAGAGAGGAAGAGGAGAGAGGAGGAAGAGCGAGGAGGAACAGACAGGAGTAATAGAGAGGAGGAAGAGAGAGGGAGAGGAGAGAGGCGGAAGAGAGAGAAGGAAGAGACAGGACTAATACAGTGGAGGAAGAGAGAGGAAGAGGAGAGAGAAGGAAGAGAGAAGAGGAAGAGAGAGGAGGAAGAGAGAGGAGGAAGAGAGAGGAGGAAGAGAGAGGAGGAGGAGAGAGGAGGAAGAGAGAGGAGGAAGAGAGAGGAGGAGGAGAGAGGAGGAAGAGAGAGGAGGAAGAGAGAGGAGGAGGAGAGAGGAGGAAGAGAGATGAGGAAGAGAGAGGAGGAAGAGAGAGGAGGAGGAGAGAGGAGGAAGAGAGATGAGGAAGAGAGAGGAGGAAGAGAGAGGAGGAGGAGAGAGGAGGAAGAGAGAGGAGGAAGAGAGAGGAGGAGGAGAGAGGAGGAAGAGAGAGGAGGAAGAGAGAGGAGGAGGAGAGAGGAGGAAGAGATGGGAGGAAGAGAGAGGAAGAGCAGAGTGGAGGAAGAGACAGGTGGAAGAGAGCGGAAGAGGAGAGAGGAGGAAGAGAGAGAAGGAGGAGAGAGGAGGAAGAGAGACGAGGAAGAGAGAGGAGGATGAGAGAGGAGGAAGACAGAGGAGGAAGAGGGAGGAGGAGAAAGAGAGAAGGAGTAGAGAGTAAGAAGATAGAGGAGGAAGAGAGAGGAGGGAGAGAGAGGAGGAAGTGAGAGGAGGAAGAGAGAGGAGGAAGAGAGAGGAGGAAGAGACAGGAGGAAGAGAGAGGAGGAGGAGAGAGGAGGAATAGAGAGGAAGAGGAGAGAGGAGGAAGAGAGAGGAGGAAGAGAGAGGAAGAGGAGAGAGGAGGAATAGAGAGGAGGAAGAGAGAGGAGGAAGAGAGAGGAAGAGGAGAGAGGAGGAAGAGAGAGGAGGAAGAGAGAGGAAGAACATAGAGGAGGAAGAGAGAGGAGGAAGAGAGAGGAGGAAGAGAGAGGAAGAGGAGAGAGGTGGAGGAGAGAAGAGTAAGAGAGAGGAGGAAGAGAGAGGAAGAGGAGAGAGGAGGAAGAGAGAGGAGGAAGAAAGAGGAGGAAGAAAGAGGAGGAAGAAAGAGGAGGAAGAGAGAGGAAGAGGAGAGATAAGGAAGAGAGAGGAGGAAGAGAGAGGAGGAAGAGACAGGAGGAAGAAAGAGGAGGAAGAGAGAGGAGGAAGAGACAGGAGGAAGAGAGAGGAGGATGAGAGAGGAGGAAGAGAGAGGAGGAAGAGAGAGGAGGAAGAGAGAGGAGGAAGAGAGATGAGGAAGAAAGAGGAGGAAGAGAGAGGAGGAAGAGAGAGGAGGAAGAGAGAGGAGGAAGAGAGAGGAGGAAGAGAGATGAGGAAGAAAGAGGAGGAAGAGAGAGGAAGAGGAGAGAGGAGGAAGAGAGGGGAGGAAGAGAGAGGAGGAGGAGAGAAGAGGAAGACATAGGAGGAAGAGAGAGGAAGAGGAGAGAGGAGAAAGAGAGAGGAGGAACAGAAAGGAGGAAGAGAGAGGAGGAAGAGAGAGGAGGAAGAGAGAGGAGGAAGAGAGAGGAGGAAGAGAGAGGAGGAGGAGAGAGGAGGAAGAGAGAGGCAGAGGAGAGAAGAGGAGGAGAGAGGAGGAAGAGAGAGGAGGAGGGGAGAGAAGGAAGAGAGAGGAGGAGGAGAGAAGAGGAAGTGAGAGGAGGAAGATAGAGGAAGAAGAGAGGGGTGGAAGAGAGAGGAGGAAAGAGAAGAGGAGGAGAGAGGAAGAGGAGAGAGGAGGAAGAGAGAGGAGGAGGAGAGAGAAGGAAGAGAGAGGAGGAGGAGAGAAGACGAAGTGAGAGGAGCAAGAGAGAGGAGGAAGAGAGAAGAGGAAGAGAGATGAGGAATAGAGAGGAGCAAGAGAGAGGAGGAGGAGAGAGAAGGAAGAGAGAGGATTAACAGAGAAGAGGAAGAGATAGGAGGAAGAGAGAGGAGGAAGATGCAGGAGGAAGAGAGTGGAGGAAGAGAGAGGAGGAAGAGAGAGGAGGAGGAGAGAGGAGTAAGAGAGAGTAGGAGGAAAGAAGAGGATGTGAGAGGAGGAAGAGAGAGGAGGAATAGAGAGGACGAAGAGAGAGGAAGAGGAGAGAGGAGGAAGAGCGAGGAGGAACAGACAGGAGTAATAGAGAGGAGGAAGAGAGAGGGAGAGGAGAGAGGCGGAAGAGAGAGAAGGAAGAGACAGGACTAATACAGTGGAGGAAGAGAGAGGAAGAGGAGAGAGAAGGAAGAGAGAAGAGGAAGAGAGAGGAGGAAGAGAGAGGAGGAAGAGAGAGGAGGAAGAGAGAGGAGGAGGAGAGAGGAGGAAGAGAGAGGAGGAAGAGAGAGGAGGAGGAGAGAGGAGGAAGAGAGAGGAGGAAGAGAGAGGAGGAGGAGAGAGGAGGAAGAGAGATGAGGAAGAGAGAGGAGGAAGAGAGAGGAGGAGGAGAGAGGAGGAAGAGAGATGAGGAAGAGAGAGGAGGAAGAGAGAGGAGGAGGAGAGAGGAGGAAGAGAGAGGAGGAAGAGAGAGGAGGAGGAGAGAGGAGGAAGAGAGAGGAGGAAGAGAGAGGAGGAGGAGAGAGGAGGAAGAGATGGGAGGAAGAGAGAGGAAGAGCAGAGTGGAGGAAGAGACAGGTGGAAGAGAGCGGAAGAGGAGAGAGGAGGAAGAGAGAGAAGGAGGAGAGAGGAGGAAGAGAGACGAGGAAGAGAGAGGAGGATGAGAGAGGAGGAAGACAGAGGAGGAAGAGGGAGGAGGAGAAAGAGAGAAGGAGTAGAGAGTAAGAAGATAGAGGAGGAAGAGAGAGGAGGGAGAGAGAGGAGGAAGTGAGAGGAGGAAGAGAGAGGAGGAAGAGAGAGGAGGAAGAGACAGGAGGAAGAGAGAGGAGGAGGAGAGAGGAGGAATAGAGAGGAAGAGGAGAGAGGAGGAAGAGAGAGGAGGAAGAGAGAGGAAGAGGAGAGAGGAGGAATAGAGAGGAGGAAGAGAGAGGAGGAAGAGAGAGGAAGAGGAGAGAGGAGGAAGAGAGAGGAGGAAGAGAGAGGAAGAACATAGAGGAGGAAGAGAGAGGAGGAAGAGAGAGGAGGAAGAGAGAGGAAGAGGAGAGAGGTGGAGGAGAGAAGAGTAAGAGAGAGGAGGAAGAGAGAGGAAGAGGAGAGAGGAGGAAGAGAGAGGAGGAAGAAAGAGGAGGAAGAAAGAGGAGGAAGAAAGAGGAGGAAGAGAGAGGAAGAGGAGAGATAAGGAAGAGAGAGGAGGAAGAGAGAGGAGGAAGAGACAGGAGGAAGAAAGAGGAGGAAGAGAGAGGAGGAAGAGAGAGGAAGAGGAGAGAGGAGGAAGAGACAGGAGGAAGAGAGAGAAGGAAGAGAGAGGAGGAAGAAAGAGGAGGAAAAGATAGCAGGAAGAGAGAGGAAGAGGAGAGAGAAGGAAGAGAGGGTAGGAAGAGAGAGGAGGAGGAGAGAGGAGGAGGAGAGGGAAGGAAGAGAGAGGAGGAAGAGAGAGGAGGAAGAGAGAGGAGGAAGAGGAGGAAGAGATAGGAGGAAGAGAGAGGAAGAGGAGAGAGGAGGAAGAGAGAGGAGGAAGAGAGAGGAAGAGGAGGGAAGTGGAGGAGAGCAGAGGAAGAAAGAGGAGGAAGAGAGAGGAAGAGGAGAGAGGATGAAGAGAGATGAGGAAGAGACAGGAGGAAGAGACAGGAGGAAGAAAGAGGAGGAAGAGAGAGGAGGAAGAGAGAGCAGGAAGAGAGAGGAGGAAGATAGAGGAGGAAGTTAGATGAGGAAGAGAGAGGAGAAGAGAGAGGACGAATAGACAGGAGGACGAGAGAGGAGGAAGAGACAGGAGGAAGAGACAGGAGGAAGAGAGAGGAGGATGAGAGATGAGAAGGAGAGAGGAGTAAGAGAGAGGAGGAAGAGAGAGGAGGAAGAGAGAGGAAGAGGAAAGTGGAGGAAGAGAGAGGAGGAAGAGAGGAGGAAGATAGAGGAGGAAGAGAAAGGAAGAGGAGACAAGTGGAGGAGAGAAGAGGAAGAGAGAGGAGGAAGAGAGAGGAGGAAGAGAGAGGAGGAAGAGAAAGGAGGAATAGAGAGGGGGGAAGATAGAGGAGGAAGTGAGAGGAGGAAAATAGAGGAGGAAGAGAGAGAGGACGAAGAGACAGGAGGAAGAGGGAGGAGGAAGAGACAGGAGGAAGAGACAGGAGGAAGAGAGAGGAGGATGAGAGAGGAGGAAGAGAGAGGAGGAAGAGAGAGGAGGAAGAGAGAGGAGGAAGAGAGATGAGGAAGAAAGAGGAGGAAGAGAGAGGAGGAAGAGAGAGGAGGAAGAGAGAGGAGGAAGAGAGAGGAGGAAGAGAGATGAGGAAGAAAGAGGAGG
>JASWHU010000282.1:0-132275 GCA_030819815.1 Strix occidentalis
GGAGGAGAGAGAGAGGAGGAAGAGAGAGGAGTAGGAGAGAGGAGTAAGAGAGACGAGGAAGAGAGAGGAGGAAGAGAGAGGAGGAAGAGAGAGGAGCAAGAGAGATGAGGAAGAGAGAGGAAGAGGAGAGAGGAGGAAGAGAGAGGAGGAAGAGAAAGAAGGAAGAGAGATGATGAGGAGAGGGGAGGAAGAGAGTGGAGGAAGAGAGTGGAGGAAGAGAGGAGGAAGATTGATGAGGAGGAGAGAGGAGGAAGAGAGAGGAGGAAGAGAGAGGAGGAAGAAAGATGAGGAGGAAGAGAGATGAGGAAGAGAGAGGAGGAGGAGAGAGGAGGAAGAGAGAGAAGAAAGAGAGAGGAGGACCAGAGAGGAAGAAGAGAGAGGAGGAAGAGAGATGAGGAGGAAAGAGGAGGAGGAAAGAGGAGGAAGAGAGAGGAGGAAGAGACAGGAGGAAGACAGAGGAGGAAGAGAGAGGAGGAAGACACACGAGGATGAGAGAGGAGCAAGAGAGAGGAGGAAGAGAGATGACGAGGAGAGAGGAGGAAGAGAGAGGAAGAAGAGGGTTGAGGAGGAGAGAGGAGGAAAAGTGAGGAAGAAGAGAGAGGAGGAAGAGAGAGGAGGAAGAGGGAGGAGGAAGAGAGAGGAAGAGGAGAGAGGAGGAAGAGAGAGGACGAAGAGGGTTGAGGAGGAGAGAGGAGGAAAAGTGAGGAGGAAGAGAGAGGAGGAAGAGGGAGGAGGAAGAGAGAGGAAGAGGAGAGAGGAAGAAGACAGAGGAGGAAGAGAGAGGAGGAAGAGAGAGGAGGAAAAGAGAGGAAAAGAGATAGGAGGAAGAGAGAGGAAGAAGAGAGAGGAGTAAGAGAGAGGAGGAAGAGAGAGGAGGAAGAGAGAGGAGGAAGAGAGATGAGGAGAAGAGAGGAGGAAGAGAGAGGAGGAAAAGAGAGGAGGAAGAGAGAGGAGGAAGAGAGAATAAGAGGAGAGAGAACGAAGAGAGATAAGGTTGACAGTGGAGGAACACAGAGGAGGAAGAGAGAGGAGGAGGAGAGAGGAGGAAGAGAGAGGAGGAAGAGAGAGGAGGAAGAGAGAGGAGGAAGAGAGAGGAGGAAGAGAGAGGAAGAAGAGAGGAGGAAGAGAGAGGAAGAGGAGAGAGGAGGAAGACAGAGGAGGAAGAGAGAGGAGGAAGAGTGAGGAAGAGGAGAGAGGAGGAAGATAGAGGACGAAAAGAGAGGAGGAAGAAGAGAGGGGAGTAAGAGAGAGGAGGAAGAAAGAGGAGGAAGAGAGAGGAAGAGGAGAGAGGAGGAAGAGAGAGGAGGAGGGGAGAGGAGGAAGACAGATGAGGAAGAGAGAGGAAGAGCAGAGAGGAGGAAGAGAGAGGAGGAAGAGAGAGTAGGAACATAGAGGAGGAAGACAGAGGAAGAGGAGAGAGGAGTAAGAGAGAGGAGTAAGAGAGAGGAGGAAGAGAGAGGAGGAAGAGAGAGGAGCAAGAGAGAGGAGGAAGAGAGAGGAAGAGGAGAGAGGAGGAAGAGAGAGGAGGAAGAGAAAGAAGGAAGAGAGATGATGAGGAAAGAGGAGGACGAGAGAGGAGGAAGAGAGTGGAGGAAGAGAGGAGGAAGATTGATGAGGAGGAGAGAGGAGGAAGAGATAGGAGGAAGAGAGAGGAGGAAGAGAAAGGAGCAAGAGAGAGGAGGAAGAGAGAGGAAGAGGGGGGAGGAGGAAGAGAGAGGAGGAGGAGAGAGGAGGAAGAGAGAGGAGGAAGAGAGAGGAGGAAGAGAGAGGAGGAAGAGAGAGGAGGAAGAGAGAGGAGCAAGAGAGAGGAGGAAGAGAGAAGAACAGGAGAGATGAGGAAGAGAGTATTGTAAGAGTGGAGGAAGAGAGAAGAGGAATAGAGAGGGGGAAGAGAGAAGAGGAAGAGAGAGGAGGAAGAGAGAGGAGGAAGAGAGAGGAGGAAGAGAGAGGAGGAAGAGAGAGGAATAAGATAGACGAGGAGGAAGAGAGAGGAGGAAGAGAGAGGAGCAAGAGAGAGGAGGAAGAGAGAGGAGGAAGAGACAGGAGGAAGAGAGAAGAGGAAGAGAGAGGATGAGGAGAGAGGAGGAAGAGAGAGGAGGAAAAGAGAGGAGGAAGAGAGAGGAGGAAAAGAGAGGAGGAAGAGAGAGGAAGTGGAGAGAGGAAGAAGAGAGGGGAGGAAGAGAGAAGAAGAGGAGAGAGAACGAAGAGAGATAAGGTTTACAGTGGAGGAAGAGAGAGGAGGAAGAGATAGGAGGAAGAGAGAGGAAGAAGGGAGAGGAGTAAGAGAGAGGAGGAAGAGACAGGAGGAAGAGAGATGAGGAAGAGAGAGGAGGAGGAGAGAGGAGGAAGAGAGAGGAGGAAGAGGGAGGAGGAAGAGAGAAGAGGATGAGAGAGGAGGAAGACACACGAGGATGAGAGAGGAGGATGACAGAGGAGGAAGAGAGATGACGAGGAGAGAGGAAGAAGAGAGAGGAGGAAGAGAGAGGAGGAAGAGAGATGAGGAAGAGAGAGGAGGAAAACAGAGGAGGAAGAGAGAGGAAGTGGAGAGAGGAGGAAGAGAGAGGAGGAAGAGAGAGGAGGAAGAGAGAGGAGGAAGAAAGATGAGGAGGAAGAGAGATGAGGAAGAGAGAGGAGGAGGAGAGAGGAGGAAGAGAGAGGAGGAAGAGAGCGGAGGAAGAGAGAAGAAGAGGAGAGAGGAGAAAGAGAGAGGAGGAGGAGGGTTGAGGAGGAGAGAGGAGGAAAAGTGAGGAGGAAGAGAGAGGAGGAAGAGAGAGGAGGAAGAGAGAGGAAGTGGAGAGAGGAAGAAGAGAGAGGAGGAAGAGAGAGGAGGAAGAGAGATGAGGAAGAGAGATGAGGAGGAGAGAGGAGGAAGGGAGAGGAAGTAGAGAGAGGAGGAAGACAGAGGAGGAAGAGAGAGGAGAAATAGAGAGGAAGAGGAGAGAGGATGAAGATAGAGGAGGAGGGGAGAGGAGGAAGACAGAGGAGGAAGAGAGAGGAAGAGGAGAGAGGAGGAAGACAGAGGACGAAAAGAGAGGAGGAAAAGAGAAGAAGAGCAGAGAGGAGGAAGAGAGAGGAGGAAGAGAGAGTAGGAAGATAGAGGAGGAAGATAGAGAAAGAGGAGAGAGGAGGAAGAGAGAGGGGGACGAGAGAGGAGGAAGAGAGAGGAGGAAGAGAGAGGAGGAAGAGAGAGGAAGAGGAGAGAGGAGTAAGAGAGAGGAGGAAGAGAGAGGAGGAAGAGAGAGGAGGAAGAGAGAGGAGCAAGAGAGAGGAGCAAGAGAGAGGAAGAGGAGAGAGGAGGAAGAGAGAGGAGGAACAGAAAGAAGGAAGAGAGATGATGAGGAGAGAGGAGGAAGAGAGAGGAGGAAGAGAGAGGAGGAAGAAAGATGAGGAGGAAGAGAGATGAGGAAGAGAGTGGAGGAGGAGAGAGGAGGAAGAGAGAGGAGGAAGAGAGAGGAGGACCAGAGAGGAAGAAGAGAGAGGGGGAAGAGAGATGAGGAGGAGAGAGGAGGAAGAGAGAGGAGGAAGAGAAAGGAGGAAGAGAGAGGAAGAGGAGAGAGGAGGAACATAGAGGAGGAAGAGGGATGAGGAGGAGAGAGGAGGAAAAGTGAGGAGGAAGAGAGAGGAGGAAGAGAGAGGAGGAAGAGAGCGGAGGAAGAGAGTGGAAGAAGAGAGAGGAGGAAGAGAGAGGAGGAAGAGAGAGGAGGATGAGAGAGGAGGAAGAGAGAGGAGGAGGAGAGAGGAGGATGAGAGAGGAGGAAGAGAGAGGAAGACGAGAGAGGAGGAAGAGAGAGGAGGAGGAGAGAGGATGAGGAGATAGGAGGAAGAGAGAAGAGGAAGAGAAAGGTGCAAGAGAGGGTAGGAAGAGAGAGGAAGAGGGGGGAGGAGGAAGAGAGAGGAGGAAGACAGAGGAGGGAGAGAGAGGAAGAGGAGAGAGGAGTAAGAGAGAGGAGGAAGAGAGAGGAGGAAGAGAAATGAGGGGGAGAGAGGAGGAAAAGTGAGGAGGAAGAGAGAGGAGGAAGAGAGAGGAGGAAGAGAGGAAGAGGAGAGAGGAACAGGAGAGAGGAGGAAGAGAGAGGAGGAAGAGAGATGAGGAAGAGAGATGAGGATGAGAGAGGAGGAAGAGAGAGGAAGAGGAGAGAGGAGGATGAGAGAGGAGGAAGAGAGAGGAGGAAGAGAGATGAGGAAGAGAGATGGGGAGGAGAGAGGAGGAAGAGAGAGGAAGTAGAGAGAGGAGGAAGAGAGAGGAGGAAGAGAGAGGAGGAAGAGAGAGGAGAAAGAGATAGGAGGAAGAGAGAGGAAGAAGAGAGAGGAGTAAGAGAGAGGAGGAAGAGAGAGGAGGAAGAGAGAGGAGGAAGAGAGAGGCGGAAGGGAGAGGAGGAAGAGAGAGAGGAAGAGAGAGAAGGAAGAGAGAGGAGGAAAAGAGAGGACGAAGAGAGAGGAAGTGGAGAGAGAAGGAAGAGAGAGGAGGAAGAGAGAAGAAGAGGAGAGAGAACGAAGAGAGATAAGGTTGACAGTGGAGGAAGACAGAGGAGGAAGAGAGAGGAGGAAGAGAGAGGAAGAAGGGAGAGGAGGAAGAGAGAGGAGGAAGAGACAGGAGGAAGAGAGGTGAGGAAGAGAGATGAGGAGGAGAGAGGAGGAAGAGAGCGGAGGAAGAGAGAGGAGGAAGAGAGAGGAGGATTTGAGAGGAGGAAGAGAGAGGAGGAAGAGAGATGAAGAAGAGAGAGGAAAAAGAGCTTGGAGGAAGAGAGAGGAGGAAGAGAGAGGAAGAGGAGAGAGGAGGAACATAGAGGACGAAAAGAGAGGAGGAAGAAGAGAGAGGATTAAGAGAGACGAGGAAGAGAGAGGAGGAAGAGAGATGAGGAGGAGAGAGGAGGAAGAGAGAGGATGAAAACAGAGGAGGAAGACAGAGGAGGAAGAGAGATGAGGAGGAGAGAGGAGAATGAGAGAGGAGGAATAGAGAGGAGGAAGAGAGAAGATGAAGAGAGAGGAGGAAGAGATAGGAAGAGGAGAGAGGAGGAAGAGAGAGGAGGAAGAGAGATGAGGAGGAGAGAGGAGGAAGAGAGAGGAGGAAGAGAGAGGAGGAAGAGAGAGGAGGAAGAGAGAGGAGGGAGAGAGAGAAGGAAGACACACGAGGATGAGAGAGGAGCAAGAGAGAGGCGGAAGAGAGATGACGAGGAGAGAGGAGGAAGAGAGAGGTGGAAGAGAGAGGAGGAAGAGAGAGGAGGAAGAGAGAGGAGGAAGAGAGGAGGAAGAGAGAGGAAGAAGAGGGTTGAGGAAGAGAGAGGAGGAAAAGTGTGGAGGAAGAGAGAGGAGGAAGAGGGAGGAGAAAGAGAGAGGAAGAGGAGAGAGGACGAAGAGAGAGGAGGAAGAGAGAGGCGGAAGAGAGAGGAGGAAGAGAGAGGAAGAAGAGAGAGGAGGAAGAGAGAGGAGGAAGAGAGGAGGAAGATTGATGAGGAGGAGAGAGGAGGAAGAGAGAGGATGAAAAGAGAGGAGGAAGAGAGAGGAGGAAGAGAGAGGAAGAGGAGAGAGAAGGAAGAGAGAGGAGGAAAACAGAGGAGGAAGAGAGAGGAAGTGGAGAGAGGAGGAAGAGAGAGGAGGAAGAGAGAAGAAGAGGAGAGAGAACGAACAGAGATAAGGTTGACAGTGGAGGAAGACAGAGGAGGAAGAGAGAGGAGGAAGAGAGAGGAAGAGGGGAGAGGAGGAAGAGAGAGGTGGAAGAGAGAGAAGGAAGAGAGATGATGAGGAGAGAGGAGGAAGAGAGAGGAAGAAGAGAGAGGAGGAAGAGAGAGGAGGAAGAGAATGGAAGAAGAGAGGAGGAAGAGAGAGGGGGAGGAGAGAGGAGGTAGACAAAGGAGGAAGAGAGAGGAGGAAGAGACAGGAAGAGGAGAGAGGAGGAAGAGAGAGGAGGGAGAGAGAGGAGGAAGAGAGGAGGAAGAGAGAGGAAGAGGAAAGAGGAGGAAGAGAGAGGAGGAGGAGAGAGGAGGAAGAGGGTTGAGGAGGAGAGAGGAGGAAAAGTGAGGAGGAAGAGAGAGGAGGAAGAGAGAGGAGGAAGAGAGAGGAAGAGGAGAGAGGAAGAAGAGAGAGGAGGAAGAGACAGGAGGAAGAGAGATGAGGAAGAGAGATGAGGAGGAGAGAGGAGGAAGAGAGAGGAGGAAGAGAGAAGAGGAAGAGAGAGATGGATTAGAGAGGAGGAAGAGAGAGGAGGAAGAGAGATGAGGAAGAGAGAGGAAGAAGAGAGAGGAGGAAGAGAGAGGATGAGGAGAGAGAATGAAGAGAGAGGAGGAAGAGAGAGGAGGAAGAGAAAGGAGCAAGAGAGAGGAGGAAGAGAGAGGAGGAAGAGAGAGTAGGAAGAGAGATGAGGAGCAGAGAGGAAGAAGAGAGAGGGGAAGAGGGATGAGGAGGAGAGAGGAGGAAGAGAGAGGAGGAAGAGAGAGGTGGAAGAGAGAGGAGGAAGAGAGAGGAAGAGGAGAGAGGAGGAACTTAGAGGAGGAAGAGGGATGAGGAGGAGAGTGGAGGAAAAGTGAGGAGGAAGAGAGAGGAGGAAGAGAGAGGAGGAAGAGAGCGGAGGAAGAGAGTGGAAGAAGAGAGAGGAGGAAGAGAGAGGAGGAAGAGAGATGAGGAAGAGAGATGAGGAGGAGAGAGGAGGAATAGAGAGGAGGAAGAGAGAGGAGGAAGAGAGAGGAGGAAGATAGATGAGGAAGAGAGAGGAAGAAGAGAGAGGAGGAAGAGAGAGGAGGAAGAGAGAGGAGGAAGAGAGAAAAAGAGGAGAGAGAACGAAGAGAGATAAGGTTGATAGTGGAGGAAGACAGAGGAGGAAGAGAGAGGAGGAAGAGAGAGGAAGAGGGGTGAGGAGCAAGAGAGAGGAGGAAGAGAGAGGAAGAAGAGAGAGGAGGAAGAGAGAAGAGGAAGAGAGAGGATGAGGAGAGAGGAGGAAGAGAGAGGAGGAAGGGAGAGGAGGAAGAGAGAGGAAAAGGAGAGAGAAGGAAGAGAGAGGAGGAAAAGACAGGACGAAGAGAGAGGAAGTGGAGAGAGGATGAAGAAAGAGGAGGAAGAGAGAGGAGGAAGAGAGAGGAAGAAGAGAGGAGGAAGAGAGAGGAGGAGGAGAGAGGAGGAAGACAGAGGAGGAAGAGAGAGGAGGAAGAGAGAGGAAGAGGAGAGAGGAGGAATATAGAGAAAGAAAAGAGAGGAGGACGAAGAGAGAGTAGTAAGATAGAGGAGGAAGAGAGAGGAGGAAGAGAGAGGAGGAAGAGAGATGAGGAGGAGAGAGGAGGAAGAGAGAGGAGGAAAACAGAGGAGGAAGAGAGAGGAGGAGGAGAGAGAAAGAGGAGGGAGAAGGAAGAGAGAGGAGGAAAAGAGGGGAGGAAGAGAGAGGAAGTGGAGAGAGGAGAAGAGAGAGGAGGAAGAGAGAAAAAGAGGAGAGAGAACGAAGAGAGATAAGGTTGATAGTGGAGGAAGACAGAGGAGGAAGAGAGAGGAGGAAGAGAGGAAGAGGGGAGAGGAGGAAGAGAGAGGAGGAAGAGACAGGAGGAAGAGAGGTGAGGAAGAGAGATGAGGAGGAGAGAGGAGGAAGAGAGCGGAGGAAGAGAGAGGAGGAAGAGAGAGGAGGATTTGAGAGGAGGAAGAGAGAGGAGGAAGAGAGATGAAGAAGAGAGAGGAAAAAGAGCTTGGAGGAAGAGAGAGGAGGAAGAGAGAGGAAGAGGAGAGAGGAGGAACATAGAGGACGAAAAGAGAGGAGGAAGAAGAGAGAGGATTAAGAGAGACGAGGAAGAGAGAGGAGGAAGAGAGATGAGGAGGAGAGAGGAGGAAGAGAGAGGATGAAAACAGAGGAGGAAGACAGAGGAGGAAGAGAGATGAGGAGGAGAGAGGAGAATGAGAGAGGAGGAATAGAGAGGAGGAAGAGAGAAGATGAAGAGAGAGGAGGAAGAGATAGGAAGAGGAGAGAGGAGGAAGAGAGAGGAGGAAGAGAGATGAGGAGGAGAGAGGAGGAAGAGAGAGGAGGAAGAGAGAGGAGGAAGAGAGAGGAGGAAGAGAGAGGAGGGAGAGAGAGAAGGAAGACACACGAGGATGAGAGAGGAGCAAGAGAGAGGCGGAAGAGAGATGACGAGGAGAGAGGAGGAAGAGAGAGGTGGAAGAGAGAGGAGGAAGAGAGAGGAGGAAGAGAGAGGAGGAAGAGAGGAGGAAGAGAGAGGAAGAAGAGGGTTGAGGAAGAGAGAGGAGGAAAAGTGTGGAGGAAGAGAGAGGAGGAAGAGGGAGGAGAAAGAGAGAGGAAGAGGAGAGAGGACGAAGAGAGAGGAGGAAGAGAGAGGCGGAAGAGAGAGGAGGAAGAGAGAGGAAGAAGAGAGAGGAGGAAGAGAGAGGAGGAAGAGAGGAGGAAGATTGATGAGGAGGAGAGAGGAGGAAGAGAGAGGATGAAAAGAGAGGAGGAAGAGAGAGGAGGAAGAGAGAGGAAGAGGAGAGAGAAGGAAGAGAGAGGAGGAAAACAGAGGAGGAAGAGAGAGGAAGTGGAGAGAGGAGGAAGAGAGAGGAGGAAGAGAGAAGAAGAGGAGAGAGAACGAACAGAGATAAGGTTGACAGTGGAGGAAGACAGAGGAGGAAGAGAGAGGAGGAAGAGAGAGGAAGAGGGGAGAGGAGGAAGAGAGAGGTGGAAGAGAGAGAAGGAAGAGAGATGATGAGGAGAGAGGAGGAAGAGAGAGGAAGAAGAGAGAGGAGGAAGAGAGAGGAGGAAGAGAATGGAAGAAGAGAGGAGGAAGAGAGAGGGGGAGGAGAGAGGAGGTAGACAAAGGAGGAAGAGAGAGGAGGAAGAGACAGGAAGAGGAGAGAGGAGGAAGAGAGAGGAGGGAGAGAGAGGAGGAAGAGAGGAGGAAGAGAGAGGAAGAGGAAAGAGGAGGAAGAGAGAGGAGGAGGAGAGAGGAGGAAGAGGGTTGAGGAGGAGAGAGGAGGAAAAGTGAGGAGGAAGAGAGAGGAGGAAGAGAGAGGAGGAAGAGAGAGGAAGAGGAGAGAGGAAGAAGAGAGAGGAGGAAGAGACAGGAGGAAGAGAGATGAGGAAGAGAGATGAGGAGGAGAGAGGAGGAAGAGAGAGGAGGAAGAGAGAAGAGGAAGAGAGAGATGGATTAGAGAGGAGGAAGAGAGAGGAGGAAGAGAGATGAGGAAGAGAGAGGAAGAAGAGAGAGGAGGAAGAGAGAGGATGAGGAGAGAGAATGAAGAGAGAGGAGGAAGAGAGAGGAGGAAGAGAAAGGAGCAAGAGAGAGGAGGAAGAGAGAGGAGGAAGAGAGAGTAGGAAGAGAGATGAGGAGCAGAGAGGAAGAAGAGAGAGGGGAAGAGGGATGAGGAGGAGAGAGGAGGAAGAGAGAGGAGGAAGAGAGAGGTGGAAGAGAGAGGAGGAAGAGAGAGGAAGAGGAGAGAGGAGGAACTTAGAGGAGGAAGAGGGATGAGGAGGAGAGTGGAGGAAAAGTGAGGAGGAAGAGAGAGGAGGAAGAGAGAGGAGGAAGAGAGCGGAGGAAGAGAGTGGAAGAAGAGAGAGGAGGAAGAGAGAGGAGGAAGAGAGATGAGGAAGAGAGATGAGGAGGAGAGAGGAGGAATAGAGAGGAGGAAGAGAGAGGAGGAAGAGAGAGGAGGAAGATAGATGAGGAAGAGAGAGGAAGAAGAGAGAGGAGGAAGAGAGAGGAGGAAGAGAGAGGAGGAAGAGAGAAAAAGAGGAGAGAGAACGAAGAGAGATAAGGTTGATAGTGGAGGAAGACAGAGGAGGAAGAGAGAGGAGGAAGAGAGAGGAAGAGGGGTGAGGAGCAAGAGAGAGGAGGAAGAGAGAGGAAGAAGAGAGAGGAGGAAGAGAGAAGAGGAAGAGAGAGGATGAGGAGAGAGGAGGAAGAGAGAGGAGGAAGGGAGAGGAGGAAGAGAGAGGAAAAGGAGAGAGAAGGAAGAGAGAGGAGGAAAAGACAGGACGAAGAGAGAGGAAGTGGAGAGAGGATGAAGAAAGAGGAGGAAGAGAGAGGAGGAAGAGAGAGGAAGAAGAGAGGAGGAAGAGAGAGGAGGAGGAGAGAGGAGGAAGACAGAGGAGGAAGAGAGAGGAGGAAGAGAGAGGAAGAGGAGAGAGGAGGAATATAGAGAAAGAAAAGAGAGGAGGACGAAGAGAGAGTAGTAAGATAGAGGAGGAAGAGAGAGGAGGAAGAGAGAGGAGGAAGAGAGATGAGGAGGAGAGAGGAGGAAGAGAGAGGAGGAAAACAGAGGAGGAAGAGAGAGGAGGAGGAGAGAGAAAGAGGAGGGAGAAGGAAGAGAGAGGAGGAAAAGAGGGGAGGAAGAGAGAGGAAGTGGAGAGAGGAGGAAGAGAGAGGAGGAAGAGAGAAAAAGAGGAGAGAGAACGAAGAGAGATAAGGTTGATAGTGGAGGAAGACAGAGGAGGAAGAGAGAGGAGGAAGAGAGAGGAAGAGGGGAGAGGAGGAAGAGAGAGGAGGAAGAGAGAGAAGGAAGAGGGATGATGAGGAGAGAGGAGGAAGAGAGAGGAGGAAGAGAGAGGAGGAAGAGAGGAGGAAGATTGATGAGGAGGACAGAGTAGGAAGAGAGAGGAGGAAGTGAGAGGAGGAAGAAAGTGAGGTGGAAGAGAGATGAGGAGAAGAGAGGAGGAAGAGAAAGTAGGAAGAGAGAGGAAGAAGAGAGAGGGGGAAGAGAGATGAGGAGGAGAGAGGAGGAAGACAGAGGAGGAAGAGAGTGGAGGAAGAGAGGAGGAAGAGAGAGGAAGAGGAGAGAGGAGGAAGAGAGAGGAGGAAGAGGGTTGAGGAGGACAGAGGAGGAAAAGTGAGGAGGAAGAGAGAGGAGGAAGAGAGAGGAAGAAGAGAGATGAGCAGGAGAGAGGAGGAAGAGAGAGGAGGAAGAGAGAGGAGGAAGAGAGAGATGGATTAGAGAGGAGGAAGAGAGAGGAGGAAGAGAGATGAGGAAGAGAGAGGAAGAAGAGAGAGGAGGAAGAGAGAGGATGAGGAGAGAGGAGGAAGAGAGAGGAGGAAGAGAGAGGAGGAAGATAAAGGAGCAAGAGAGAGAAGGAAGAGAGAGGAGGAAGAGAGAGGAGGAAGAGAGAGGAGGAAGAGAGATGAGGAAGATAGAGGAAGAAGAGAGAGGCGGAAGAGAGAGATGGAATAGAGAGGAGGAAGAGAGAGGAGGATTAGAGAGGAGCAATAGAGAGTAGGAAGAGAGAGGAAGAGGAGAGAGGAGGAAGAGAGAGGTTGAAGAGAGAGAAGGAAGAGAGAGGAGGAAGATTGATGAGGAGGAGAGAGGAGGAAGAGAGAGGAGGAAGAGAGAGGAGGAAGAGAGAGAGGAGGATGAGAGATGAATAAGAGCGATGAGGAGGAGAGATGAGGAAGAGAGATGAGGAGGAGAGAGGAGGAAGAGAGAGGAGGAAGAGAGAGGAGGAAGAGAGAGGAGGAGGAGAGAGGAGGATGAGAGAGGAGGAAGAGAGAGGAAGACGAGAGAGGAGGAAGAGAGAGGAGGAGTAGAGAGGATGAGGAGAGAGGAGGAAGAGAGAGGAGGAAGAGAGAGGAGGAAGAGAAAGGAGCAAGAGAGGGTAGGAAGAGAGAGGAAGAAGAGAGAGGAGGAAGAGAGAGGAGGGAGAGAGAGGAAGAGGAGAGAGGAGTAAGAGAGAGGAGGAAGATAGAGGAGGAAGAGAGAGGAGGTAGAGAGAGGAAGAATACAGAGGAGTAAGAGAGTGGAGGAAGACAGAGGAGGAAGAGAGAGGAGGAAGAGAGATGAGGAGGAGAGAGGAGGAAGACAGAGGATGAAAAGAGAGGAGGAAGAGAGAGGAGGAAGAGAGAGGAAGAGGAGAGAGAAGGAAGAGAGAGGAGGAAAACAGAGGAGGAAGAGAGAGGAAGTGGAGAGAGGAGGAAGAGAGAGGAGGAAGAGAGAAGAAGAGGAGAGAGAACGAACAGAGATAAGGTTGACAGTGGAGGAAGACAGAGGAGGAAGAGAGAGGAGGAAGAGAGAGGAAGAGGGGAGAGGAGGAAGAGAGAGGTGGAAGAGAGAGAAGAAAGAGAGATGATGAGGAGAGAGGAGGAAGAGAGAGGAAGAAGAGAGAGGAGGAAGAGAGAGGAGGAAGAGAATGGAAGAAGAGAGGAGGAAGAGAGAGGGGGAGGAGAGAGGAGGTAGACAGAGGAGGAAGAGAGAGGAGGAAGCGACAGGAAGAGGAGAGAGGAGGAAGAGAGAGGAGGGAGAGAGAGGAGGAAGAGAGGAGGAAGAGAGAGGAAGAGGAAAGAGGAGGAAGAGAGAGGAGGAGGAGAGAGGAAGAAGAGGGTTGAGGAGGAGAGAGGAGGAAAAGTGAGGAGGAAGAGAGAGGAGGAAGAGAGAGGAGGAAGAGAGAGGAAGAGGAGAGAGGAGGAAGAGAGAGGAGGAAGAGGGTTGAGGAGGAGAGAGGAGGAAAAGTGAGGAAGAAGAGAGAGGAGGAAGAGACAGGAGGAAGAGAGATGAGGAAGAGAGATGAGGAGGAGAGAGGAGGAAGAGAGAGGAAGTAGAGAGAGGAGGAAGAGAGAGGAGGAAGAGAGAGGAGGAAGAGAGAGGAGAAAGAGATAGGAGGAAGAGAGAGGAAGAAGAGAGAGGAGTAAGAGAGAGGAGGAAGAGAGAGGAGGAAGAGAGAGGAGGAAGAGAGAGGCGGAAGGGAGAGGAGGAAGAGAGAGGAAGAGGAGAGAGAAGGAAGAGAGAGGAGGAAAAGAGAGGACGAAGAGAGAGGAAGTGGAGAGAGAAGGAAGAGAGAGGAGGAAGAGAGAAGAAGAGGAGAGAGAACGAAGAGAGATAAGGTTGACAGTGGAGGAAGACAGAGGAGGAAGAGAGAGGAGGAAGAGAGAGGAAGAAGGGAGAGGAGGAAGAGAGAGGAGGAAGAGACAGGAGGAAGAGAGGTGAGGAAGAGAGATGAGGAGGAGAGAGGAGGAAGAGAGCGGAGGAAGAGAGAGGAGGAAGAGAGAGGAGGATTTGAGAGGAGGAAGAGAGAGGAGGAAGAGAGATGAAGAAGAGAGAGGAAAAAGAGCTTGGAGGAAGAGAGAGGAGGAAGAGAGAGGAAGAGGAGAGAGGAGGAACATAGAGGACGAAAAGAGAGGAGGAAGAAGAGAGAGGATTAAGAGAGACGAGGAAGAGAGAGGAGGAAGAGAGATGAGGAGGAGAGAGGAGGAAGAGAGAGGATGAAAACAGAGGAGGAAGACAGAGGAGGAAGAGAGATGAGGAGGAGAGAGGAGAATGAGAGAGGAGGAATAGAGAGGAGGAAGAGAGAAGATGAAGAGAGAGGAGGAAGAGATAGGAAGAGGAGAGAGGAGGAAGAGAGAGGAGGAAGAGAGATGAGGAGGAGAGAGGAGGAAGAGAGAGGAGGAAGAGAGAGGAGGAAGAGAGAGGAGGAAGAGAGAGGAGGGAGAGAGAGAAGGAAGACACACGAGGATGAGAGAGGAGCAAGAGAGAGGCGGAAGAGAGATGACGAGGAGAGAGGAGGAAGAGAGAGGTGGAAGAGAGAGGAGGAAGAGAGAGGAGGAAGAGAGAGGAGGAAGAGAGGAGGAAGAGAGAGGAAGAAGAGGGTTGAGGAAGAGAGAGGAGGAAAAGTGTGGAGGAAGAGAGAGGAGGAAGAGGGAGGAGAAAGAGAGAGGAAGAGGAGAGAGGACGAAGAGAGAGGAGGAAGAGAGAGGCGGAAGAGAGAGGAGGAAGAGAGAGGAAGAAGAGAGAGGAGGAAGAGAGAGGAGGAAGAGAGGAGGAAGATTGATGAGGAGGAGAGAGGAGGAAGAGAGAGGATGAAAAGAGAGGAGGAAGAGAGAGGAGGAAGAGAGAGGAAGAGGAGAGAGAAGGAAGAGAGAGGAGGAAAACAGAGGAGGAAGAGAGAGGAAGTGGAGAGAGGAGGAAGAGAGAGGAGGAAGAGAGAAGAAGAGGAGAGAGAACGAACAGAGATAAGGTTGACAGTGGAGGAAGACAGAGGAGGAAGAGAGAGGAGGAAGAGAGAGGAAGAGGGGAGAGGAGGAAGAGAGAGGTGGAAGAGAGAGAAGGAAGAGAGATGATGAGGAGAGAGGAGGAAGAGAGAGGAAGAAGAGAGAGGAGGAAGAGAGAGGAGGAAGAGAATGGAAGAAGAGAGGAGGAAGAGAGAGGGGGAGGAGAGAGGAGGTAGACAAAGGAGGAAGAGAGAGGAGGAAGAGACAGGAAGAGGAGAGAGGAGGAAGAGAGAGGAGGGAGAGAGAGGAGGAAGAGAGGAGGAAGAGAGAGGAAGAGGAAAGAGGAGGAAGAGAGAGGAGGAGGAGAGAGGAGGAAGAGGGTTGAGGAGGAGAGAGGAGGAAAAGTGAGGAGGAAGAGAGAGGAGGAAGAGAGAGGAGGAAGAGAGAGGAAGAGGAGAGAGGAAGAAGAGAGAGGAGGAAGAGACAGGAGGAAGAGAGATGAGGAAGAGAGATGAGGAGGAGAGAGGAGGAAGAGAGAGGAGGAAGAGAGAAGAGGAAGAGAGAGATGGATTAGAGAGGAGGAAGAGAGAGGAGGAAGAGAGATGAGGAAGAGAGAGGAAGAAGAGAGAGGAGGAAGAGAGAGGATGAGGAGAGAGAATGAAGAGAGAGGAGGAAGAGAGAGGAGGAAGAGAAAGGAGCAAGAGAGAGGAGGAAGAGAGAGGAGGAAGAGAGAGTAGGAAGAGAGATGAGGAGCAGAGAGGAAGAAGAGAGAGGGGAAGAGGGATGAGGAGGAGAGAGGAGGAAGAGAGAGGAGGAAGAGAGAGGTGGAAGAGAGAGGAGGAAGAGAGAGGAAGAGGAGAGAGGAGGAACTTAGAGGAGGAAGAGGGATGAGGAGGAGAGTGGAGGAAAAGTGAGGAGGAAGAGAGAGGAGGAAGAGAGAGGAGGAAGAGAGCGGAGGAAGAGAGTGGAAGAAGAGAGAGGAGGAAGAGAGAGGAGGAAGAGAGATGAGGAAGAGAGATGAGGAGGAGAGAGGAGGAATAGAGAGGAGGAAGAGAGAGGAGGAAGAGAGAGGAGGAAGATAGATGAGGAAGAGAGAGGAAGAAGAGAGAGGAGGAAGAGAGAGGAGGAAGAGAGAGGAGGAAGAGAGAAAAAGAGGAGAGAGAACGAAGAGAGATAAGGTTGATAGTGGAGGAAGACAGAGGAGGAAGAGAGAGGAGGAAGAGAGAGGAAGAGGGGTGAGGAGCAAGAGAGAGGAGGAAGAGAGAGGAAGAAGAGAGAGGAGGAAGAGAGAAGAGGAAGAGAGAGGATGAGGAGAGAGGAGGAAGAGAGAGGAGGAAGGGAGAGGAGGAAGAGAGAGGAAAAGGAGAGAGAAGGAAGAGAGAGGAGGAAAAGACAGGACGAAGAGAGAGGAAGTGGAGAGAGGATGAAGAAAGAGGAGGAAGAGAGAGGAGGAAGAGAGAGGAAGAAGAGAGGAGGAAGAGAGAGGAGGAGGAGAGAGGAGGAAGACAGAGGAGGAAGAGAGAGGAGGAAGAGAGAGGAAGAGGAGAGAGGAGGAATATAGAGAAAGAAAAGAGAGGAGGACGAAGAGAGAGTAGTAAGATAGAGGAGGAAGAGAGAGGAGGAAGAGAGAGGAGGAAGAGAGATGAGGAGGAGAGAGGAGGAAGAGAGAGGAGGAAAACAGAGGAGGAAGAGAGAGGAGGAGGAGAGAGAAAGAGGAGGGAGAAGGAAGAGAGAGGAGGAAAAGAGGGGAGGAAGAGAGAGGAAGTGGAGAGAGGAGGAAGAGAGAGGAGGAAGAGAGAAAAAGAGGAGAGAGAACGAAGAGAGATAAGGTTGATAGTGGAGGAAGACAGAGGAGGAAGAGAGAGGAGGAAGAGAGAGGAAGAGGGGAGAGGAGGAAGAGAGAGGAGGAAGAGAGAGAAGGAAGAGGGATGATGAGGAGAGAGGAGGAAGAGAGAGGAGGAAGAGAGAGGAGGAAGAGAGGAGGAAGATTGATGAGGAGGACAGAGTAGGAAGAGAGAGGAGGAAGTGAGAGGAGGAAGAAAGTGAGGTGGAAGAGAGATGAGGAGAAGAGAGGAGGAAGAGAAAGTAGGAAGAGAGAGGAAGAAGAGAGAGGGGGAAGAGAGATGAGGAGGAGAGAGGAGGAAGACAGAGGAGGAAGAGAGTGGAGGAAGAGAGGAGGAAGAGAGAGGAAGAGGAGAGAGGAGGAAGAGAGAGGAGGAAGAGGGTTGAGGAGGACAGAGGAGGAAAAGTGAGGAGGAAGAGAGAGGAGGAAGAGAGAGGAAGAAGAGAGATGAGCAGGAGAGAGGAGGAAGAGAGAGGAGGAAGAGAGAGGAGGAAGAGAGAGATGGATTAGAGAGGAGGAAGAGAGAGGAGGAAGAGAGATGAGGAAGAGAGAGGAAGAAGAGAGAGGAGGAAGAGAGAGGATGAGGAGAGAGGAGGAAGAGAGAGGAGGAAGAGAGAGGAGGAAGATAAAGGAGCAAGAGAGAGAAGGAAGAGAGAGGAGGAAGAGAGAGGAGGAAGAGAGATGAGGAAGATAGAGGAAGAAGAGAGAGGCGGAAGAGAGAGATGGAATAGAGAGGAGGAAGAGAGAGGAGGATTAGAGAGGAGCAATAGAGAGTAGGAAGAGAGAGGAAGAGGAGAGAGGAGGAAGAGAGAGGTTGAAGAGAGAGAAGGAAGAGAGAGGAGGAAGATTGATGAGGAGGAGAGAGGAGGAAGAGAGAGGAGGAAGAGAGAGGAGGAAGAGAGAGAGGAGGATGAGAGATGAATAAGAGCGATGAGGAGGAGAGATGAGGAAGAGAGATGAGGAGGAGAGAGGAGGAAGAGAGAGGAGGAAGAGAGAGGAGGAAGAGAGAGGAGGAGGAGAGAGGAGGATGAGAGAGGAGGAAGAGAGAGGAAGACGAGAGAGGAGGAAGAGAGAGGAGGAGTAGAGAGGATGAGGAGAGAGGAGGAAGAGAGAGGAGGAAGAGAGAGGAGGAAGAGAAAGGAGCAAGAGAGGGTAGGAAGAGAGAGGAAGAAGAGAGAGGAGGAAGAGAGAGGAGGGAGAGAGAGGAAGAGGAGAGAGGAGTAAGAGAGAGGAGGAAGATAGAGGAGGAAGAGAGAGGAGGTAGAGAGAGGAAGAATACAGAGGAGTAAGAGAGTGGAGGAAGACAGAGGAGGAAGAGAGAGGAGGAAGAGAGATAAGGAGGAGAGAGGAGGAAGACAGAGGATGAAAAGAGAGGAGGAAGAGAGAGGAGGAAGAGAGAGGAAGAGGAGAGAGAAGGAAGAGAGAGGAGGAAAACAGAGGAGGAAGAGAGAGGAAGTGGAGAGAGGAGGAAGAGAGAGGAGGAAGAGAGAAGAAGAGGAGAGAGAACGAACAGAGATAAGGTTGACAGTGGAGGAAGACAGAGGAGGAAGAGAGAGGAGGAAGAGAGAGGAAGAGGGGAGAGGAGGAAGAGAGAGGTGGAAGAGAGAGAAGAAAGAGAGATGATGAGGAGAGAGGAGGAAGAGAGAGGAAGAAGAGAGAGGAGGAAGAGAGAGGAGGAAGAGAATGGAAGAAGAGAGGAGGAAGAGAGAGGGGGAGGAGAGAGGAGGTAGACAGAGGAGGAAGAGAGAGGAGGAAGAGACAGGAAGAGGAGAGAGGAGGAAGAGAGAGGAGGGAGAGAGAGGAGGAAGAGAGGAGGAAGAGAGAGGAAGAGGAAAGAGGAGGAAGAGAGAGGAGGAGGAGAGAGGAAGAAGAGGGTTGAGGAGGAGAGAGGAGGAAAAGTGAGGAGGAAGAGAGAGGAGGAAGAGAGAGGAGGAAGAGAGAGGAAGAGGAGAGAGGAGGAAGAGAGAGGAGGAAGAGGGTTGAGGAGGAGAGAGGAGGAAAAGTGAGGAAGAAGAGAGAGGAGGAAGAGACAGGAGGAAGAGAGATGAGGAAGAGAGATGAGGAGGAGAGAGGAGGAAGAGAGAGGAAGTAGAGAGAGGAGGAAGAGAGAGGAGGAAGAGAGAGGAGAAAGAGAGAGGAGAAAGAGAGTGGAAGAAGAGAGAGGAGTAAGAGAGAGGAGGAAGAGAGAGGAGGATGAGAGAGGAGGAAGAGAGATGAGGAGGAGAGAGGAGGAAGAGAGACGAGGAAAAGAGAGGAGGAAGGGAGAGGAGGAAGAGAGAGGAAAAGGAGAGAGAAGGAAGAGAGAGGAGGAAAAGAGAGGACGAAGAGAGAGGAAGTGGAGAGAGGAGGAAGAGAGAGGAGGAAGAGAGAAGAAGAGGAGAGAGAACGAAGAGAGTTAAGGTTGATAGTGGAGGAAGACAGAGGAGGAAGAGAGAGGAGGAAGAGAGAGGAAGAGGGGAGAGGAGGAAGAGAGAGGAGGAAGAGAGAGAAGGAACAGGGATGATGAGGAGAGAGGAGGAAGAGAGAGGAGGAAGAGAGAGGAGGAAGAGAGGAGGAAGATTGATGAGGAGGAGAGAGGAGGAAGAGAGAGGAGGAAGTGAGAGGAGGAAGTAAGTGAGGTGGAAGAGAGATGAGGAGAAGAGAGGAGGAAGAGAAAGGAGGAAGAGAGAGGAAGAAGAGAGAGGGGGAAGAGAGATGAGGAGGAGAGAGGAGGAAGACAGAGGAGGAAGAGAGTGGAGGAAGAGAGGAGGAAGAGAGAGGAAGAGGAGAGAGGAGGAAGAGAGAGGAGGAAGATGGTTGAGGAGGACAGAGGAGGAAAAGTGAGGAGGAAGAGAGAGGAGGAAGAGAGAGGAGGAAGAGAGAGGAAGAAGAGAGATGAGGAGGAGAGAGGAGGAAGAGAGAGGAGGAAGAGAGAGGAGGAAGAGAGAGATCGATTAGAGAGGAGGAAGAGAGAGGAGGAAGAGAGATGAGGAAGAGAGAGGAAGAAGAGAGAGGAGGAAGAGAGAGGAGGAAGAGAAAGGAGCAAGAGAGAGAAGGAAGAGAGAGGAGGAAGAGAGAGTAGGAAGAGAAATGAGGAGCAGAGAGGAAGAAGAGAGAGGGGGAAGAGAGATGAGGAGGAGAGAGGAGGAAGAGAGAGGAGGAAGAGAGAGGAGGAAGAGAGAGGAGGAAGAGAGAGGAGGAAGAGAGAGGAAGAAGAGAGATGAGGAAGAGAGAGGAAGAAGAGAGAGGAGGAAGAGAGAGGAGGAAGAGAGAGGAGGAAGAGAGATGAGGAAGAGAGAGGAAGAAGAGAGAGGAGGAAGAGAGAGGAGGAATTGAGAGGAAGAAGAGAGAGGAGGAAGAGAGAGGAGGAAGAGAGAGGAGGAAGAGAAAGGAGCAAGAGAGGGTAGGAAGAGAGAGGAAGAAGAGAGAGGAGGAAGAGAGAGGAGGGAGAGAGAGGAAGAGGAGAGAGGAGTAAGAGAGAGGAGGAAGAGAGAGGAGGAAGAGAGAGGAGGTAGAGAGAGGAAGAAGAGAGAGGAGTAAGAGAGTGGAGGAAGACAGAGGAGGAAGAGAGAGGAGGAAGAGAGATGAGGAGGAGAGAGGAGGAAGACAGAGGAGGAAGAGAGTGGAGGAAGAGAGGAGGAAGAGAGAGGAAGAGGAGAGAGGAGGAAGAGAGAGGAGGAAGAGGGTTGAGGAGGACAGAGGAGGAAAAGTGAGGAGGAAGAGAGAGGAGGAAGAGAGAGGAGGAAGAGAGAGGAAGAAGAGAGATGAGGAGGAGAGAGGAGGAAGAGAGAGGAGGATGAGAGAGGAGGAAGAGAGAGATCGATTAGAGAGGAGGAAGAGAGAGGAGGAAGAGAGATGAGGAAGAGAGAGGAAGAAGAGAGAGGAGGAAGAGAGAGGATGAGGAGAGAGGAGGAAGAGAGAGGAGGAAGAGAGAGGAGGAAGAGAAAGGAGCAAGAGAGAGAAGGAAGAGAGAGGAGGAAGAGAGAGTAGGAAGAGAAATGAGGAGCAGAGAGGAAGAAGAGAGAGGGGGAAGAGAGATGAGGAGGAGAGAGGAGGAAGAGAGAGGAGGAAGAGAGAGGAGGAAGAGAGAGGAGGAAGAGAGAGGAGGAAGAGAGAGGAAGAAGAGAGATGAGGAAGAGAGAGGAAGAAGAGAGAGGAGGAAGAGAGAGGAGGAAGAGAGAGGAGGAAGAGAGATGAGGAAGAGAGAGGAAGAAGAGAGAGGAGGAAGAGAGAGGAGGAATTGAGAGGAAGAAGAGAGAGGAGGAAGAGAGAGGAGGAAGAGAGAGGAGGAAGAGAAAGGAGCAAGAAAGGGTAGGAAGAGAGAGGAAGAAGAGAGAGGAGGAAGAGAGAAGAGGGAGAGAGAGGAAGAGGAGAGAGGAGTAAGAGAGAGGAGGAAGAGAGAGGAGGAAGAGAGAGGAGGTAGAGAGAGGAAGAAGAGAGAGGAGTAAGAGAGTGGAGGAAGACAGAGGAGGAAGAGAGAGGAGGAAGAGAGATGAGGAGGAGAGAGGAGGAAGACAGAGGATGAAAAGAGAGGAGGAAGAGAGAGGAGGAAGAGAGAGGAAGAGGAGAGAGAAGGAAGAGAGAGGAGGAAAACAGAGGAGGAAGAGAGAGGAAGTGGAGAGAGGAGGAAGAGAGAGGAGGAAGAGAGAAGAAGAGGAGAGAGAACGAACAGAGATAAGGTTGACAGTGGAGGAAGACAGAGGAGGAAGAGAGAGGAGGAAGAGAGAGGAAGAGGGGAGAGGAGGAAGAGAGAGGTGGAAGAGAGAGAAGGAAGAGAGATGATGAGGAGAGAGGAGGAAGAGAGAGGAAGAAGAGAGAGGAGGAAGAGAGAGGAGGAAGAGAATGGAAGAAGAGAGGAGGAAGAGAGAGGGGGAGGAGAGAGGAGGTAGACAGAGGAGGAAGAGAGAGGAGGAAGAGACAGGAAGAGAGAGAGGAGGAAGAGAGAGGAGGGAGAGAGAGGAGGAAGAGAGGAGGAAGAGAGAGGAAGAGGAAAGAGGAGGAAGAGAGAGGAGGAGGAGAGAGGAGGAAGAGGGTTGAGGAGGAGAGAGGAGGAAAAGTGAGGAGGAAGAGAGAGGAGGAAGAGAGAGGAGGAAGAGAGAGGAAGAGGAGAGAGGAAGAAGAGAGAGGAGGAAGAGACAGGAGGAAGAGAGATGAGGAAGAGAGATGAGGAGGAGAGAGGAGGAAGAGAGAGGAGGAAGAGAGAAGAGGAAGAGAGAGATGGATTAGAGAGGAGGAAGAGAGAGGAGGAAGAGAGATGAGGAAGAGAGAGGAAGAAGAGAGAGGAGGAAGAGAGAGGATGAGGAGAGAGGATGAAGAGAGAGGAGGAAGAGAGAGGAGGAAGAGAAAGGAGCAAGAGAGAGGAGGAAGAGAGAGGAAGAGGGGGGAGGAGGAAGAGAGAGGAGGAAGGGAGAGGAGGAAGAGAGAAGAACAGGAGAGAGGAGGAAGAGAGTATTGTAAGAGTGTAGGAAGAGAGGAGAGGAAGAGAGTGGAGGAAGAGAGAGGAGGAATAGAGAGGGGGAAGAGAGAAGAGGAAGAGAGAGGAGGAAGAGAGAGGAGGAAGAGAGAGGAGGAAGAGAGAGGAGGAAGAGAGAGGAGTAAGATAGACGAGGAGGAAGAGAGAGGAGGAAGAGAGAGGAGCAAGAAATAGGAGGAAGAGAGAGGAAGAAGAGAGAGGAGTAAAGAGAGGAGGAAGAGAGAGGAGGAAGAGAGAGGAGGAAGAGAGAGGAGGAAGAGAGAGGAGGAAGAGAGTGGAGGAAGAGAGAGGAGGAGGAGAGAGGAGGAAGAGAGAGGAGGAAGATAGAGGAAGAAGAGAGAGGCGGAAGAGAGAGGAGGAGGAAGACAGGAGGAAGAGAGAGGAGGAAGAGAGAGGAGGAAGTTTGATGAGGAGGAGAGAGGAGGAAGAGAGAGGAGGAAGAGAGAGGAGGAGGAGAGAAGAGGAAGAGAGAGGAGGAAGAGAGAGGAAGACGAGAGAGGAGGAAGAGAGAGGAGGAGGAGAGAAAAGGAAGAGAGAGGAGGAAGAGAGAGGAAGACGAGAGAGGAGGAAGAGAGAGGAGGAGGAAGAGAGGAGGAAGAGAGAGGAGGAAGAAGGTTGAGGAGGAGAGAGGAGGAAAAGTGAGGAGGAAGAGAGAGGAGGAAGAGAGAGGAGGAAGACAGAGGAAGAGGAGAGAGGAAGAGGAGAGAGGAGGAAGAGAGAGGAGGAAGAGAGATGAGGAAGAGAGATGAGGATGAGAGAGGAGGAAGAGAGAGGAGGAGGAGAGAGGAGGATGAGAGAGGAGGAAGAGAGAGGAGGAAGAGAGATGAGGAAGAGAGATGAGGAAGAGAGATGAGGAAGAGAGAGGAGGATTTGAGAGGAGGAAGAGAGAGGAGGAAGAGAGATGAGGAAGAGAGAGGAAGAAGAGAGTGGAGGAAGAGAGAGGAGGAAGAGAGAGGAAGAAGAGAGGAGGAAGAGAGAGGAAGAGGAGAGAGGAGGAAGACAGAGGATGAAGAGAGAGGAGGAAGAGAGAGGAAGAGGAGAGAGGAGGAAGATAGAGGACGAAAAGAGAGGAGTAAGAAGAGAGAGGAGTAAGAGAGAGGAGGAAGATAGAGGAGGAAGTGAGAGGAGGAAGAGAGATGAGGAGGAGAGAGGAGGAAGAGAGAGGAGGAAAACAGAGGAGGAAGACAGCGGAGGAAGAGAGATGAGGAGGAGAGAGGAGAATGAGAGAGGAGGAATAGAGAGGAGGAAGAGAGAAGAGGAAGAGAGAGGAGGAAGACAGAGGAAGAGGAGAGAGGAGGAAGAGAGAGGAGGAAGAGAGATGAGGAGGAGAGAGGAGGAAAAGTGAGGAGGAAGAGAGCGGAGGAAGAGAGAGGAGGAAGAGAGAGGAGGAGGAGAGAGGAGGAAGAGAGAGGAGGAAGAGAGAGGAGGAAGAGAGAGGAGGAAGAGAGAGGAGGAAGAGAGAGGAGGAAGAGAGAGGAGGAAGAGAGAGAAGGAAAACACACGAGGATGAGAGAGGAGCAAGAGAGAGGAGGAAGAGAGATGACGAGGAGAGAGGAGGAAGAGAGAGGTGGAAGAGAGGAGGAAGAGAGAGAAAGAAGAGGGTTGAGGAAGAGAGAGGAGGAAAAGTGAGGAGGAAGAGAGAGGAGGAAGAGAGGAGGAAGATTGATGAGGAGGAGAGAGGAGGAAGAGAGAGGAGGAAGAGAGAGGAGGAAGAAAGATGAGGAGGAAGAGAGATGAGGAAGAGAGAGGAGGAGGAGAGAGGAGGAAGAGAGAGGAGGAAGAGAGAGGAGGTAGAGAGAGGAAGAAGAGAGAGGAGTAAGAGAGAGGAGGAAGACAGAGGAGGAAGAGAGAGGAGGAAGAGAGATGAGGAGGAGAGAGGAGGAAGACAGAGGATGAAAAGAGAGGAGGAAGAGAGATAAGGAAGAGAGAGGAAGAGGAGAGAGAAGGAAGAGAGAGGAGGAAAACAGAGGAGGAAGAGAGAGGAAGTGGAGAGAGGAGGAAGAGAGAAGAAGAGGAGAGAGAACGAACAGAGATAAGGTTGATAGTGGAGGAAGACAGAGGAGGAAGAGAGAGGAGGAAGAGAGAGGAAGAGGGGAGAGGAGGAAGAGAGAGGTGGAAGAGAGAGAAGGAAGAGAGATGATGAGGAGAGAGGAGGAAGAGAGAGGAAGAAGAGAGAGGAGGAAGAGAGAGGAGGAAGAGAGAGGAAGAAGAGAGGAGGAAGAGAGAGGGGGAGGAGAGAGGAAGAGGAGAGAGGAGGAAGAGAGAGGAGGAAGAGAGAGGAGGAAGAGAGGAGGAAGAGAGAGGAAGAGGAGAGAGGAGGAAGAGAGAGGAAGAGGGGGGAGGAGGAAGAGAGAGGAGGAACGGAGAGGAGGAAGAGAGAAGAAGAGGACAGAGGAGGAAGAGAGTATTTTAAGAGTGGAGGAAGAGAGAGGAGGAAGAGAGAGGAGGAAGAGAGAGGAGGAAGAGAGAGGAGGAAGAGAGAGGAGGAAGATAGACGAGGAGGAAGAGAGAGGAGGAAGAGGGAAGAGGAAGATAGAGGAAGAAGAGAGAGGCGGAAGAGAGAGATGGAAGAGAGAGGAGGAAGAGAGAGGAGGATTAGACAGGAGCAAGAGAGAGGAGGAAGAGAGAGGAAGAGGAGAGAGGAGGAAGAGAGAGGAGGAAGAGAGAGGAGGAAGTTTGATGAGGAGGAGAGAGGAGGAAGAGGGAGGAGGAAGAGAGAGGAGGAAGAGAGAGGAGGAGGAGAGAAGAGGAAGAGAGAGGAGGAAGAGAGAGGAAGACGAGAGAGGAGGAAGAGAGAGGAGGAAGAGAGGAGGAACAGAGAGGAAGAGGAGAGAGGAGGAAGAGAGAGGAGGAAGAGGGTTGAGGAGGAGAGAGGACGAAAAGTGAGGAGGAAGAGAGAGGAGGAATAGAGAGGAGGAAGAGAGAGGAAGAGGAGAGAGGAGGAAGAGAGAGGAGGAAGAGGGTTGAGGAGGAGAGAGGAGGAAAAGTGAGGAAGAAGAGAGAGGAGGAAGAGACAGGAGGAAGAGAGATGAGGAAGAGAGATGAGGAGGAGAGAGGAGGAAGAGAGAGGAAGTAGAGAGAGGAGGAAGAGAGAGGAGGAAGAGAGAGGAGGAAGAGAGAGGAGAAAGAGATAGGAGGAAGAGAGAGGAAGAAGAGAGAGGAGTAAGAGAGAGGAGGAAGAGAGAGGAGGAAGAGAGAGGAGGAAGAGAGATGAGGAGGAGAGAGGAGGAAGAGAGAGGAGGAAAAGAGAGGAGGAAGGGAGAGGAGGAAGAGAGAGGAAAAGGAGAGAGAAGGAAGAGAGAGGAGGAAAAGAGAGGACGAAGAGAGAGGAAGTGGAGAGAGGAGGAAGAGAGAGGAGGAAGAGAGAAGAAGAGGAGAGAGAACGAAGAGAGATAAGGTTGATAGTGGAGGAAGACAGAGGAGGAAGAGAGAGGAGGAAGAGAGAGGAAGAGGGGAGAGGAGGAAGAGAGAGGAGGAAGAGAGAGAAGGAAGAGGGATGATGAGGAGAGAGGAGGAAGAGAGAGGAGGAAGAGAGAGGAGGAAGAGAGGAGGAAGATTGATGAGGAGGAGAGAGGAGGAAGAGAGAGGAGGAAGTGAGAGGAGGAAGAAAGTGAGGTGGAAGAGAGATGAGGAGAAGAGAGGAGGAAGAGAAAGGAGGAAGAAAGAGGAAGAAGAGAGAGGGGGAAGAGAGATGAGGAGGAGAGAGGAGGAAGACAGAGGAGGAAGAGAGTGGAGGAAGAGAGGAGGAAGAGAGAGGAAGAGGAGAGAGGAGGAAGAGAGAGGAGGAAGAGGGTTGAGGAGGACAGAGGAGGAAAAGTGAGGAGGAAGAGAGAGGAGGAAGAGAGAGGAGGAAGAGAGAGATCGATTAGAGAGGAGGAAGAGAGAGGAGGAAGAGAGATGAGGAAGAGAGAGGAAGAGAGAGGAGGAAGAGAGAGGATGAGGAGAGAGGAGGAAGAGAGAGGAGGAAGAGAGAGGAGGAAGAGAAAGGAGCCAGAGAGAGAAGGAAGAGAGAGGAGGAAGAGAGAGTAGGAAGAGAAATGAGGAGCAGAGAGGAAGAAGAGAGAGGGGGAAGAGAGATGAGGAGGAGAGAGGAGGAAGAGAGAGGAGGAAGAGAGAGGAGGAAGAGAGAGGAGGAAGAGAGAGGAGGAAGAGAGAGGAAGAAGAGAGAGAGGAAGAGAGAGGAAGAAGAGAGAGGAGGAAGAGAGAGGAGGAAGAGAGAGGAGGAAGAGAGATGAGGAAGAGAGAGGAAGAAGAGAGAGGAGGAAGAGAGAGGAGGAATTGAGAGGAAGAAGAGAGAGGAGGAAGAGAGAAGAGGAAGAGAGATGATGAGGAGAGAGGAGGAAGAGAGAGGAGGAAGAGAGAGGAGGAAGAGAAAGGAGCAAGAGAGAGGAGGAAGAGAGAGGAAGAGGGGGGAGGAGGAAGAGAGAGGAGAAAGGGAGAGGAGGAAGAGAGAAGAACAGGAGCGAGGAGGAAGAGAGTATTGTAAGAGTGGAGGAAGAGAGGAGAGGAAGAGAGTGGAGGAAGAGAGAGGAGGAATAGAGAGGGGGAAGAGAGAAGAGGAAGAGAGAGGAGGAAGAGAGAGGAGGAAGAGAGAGGAGGAAGAGAGAGGAGGAAGAGAGAGGAGGATGATAGACGAGGAGGAAGAGAGAGGAGGAAGAGAGAGGAGCAAGAAATAGGAGGAAGAGAGAGGAAAAAGAGAGAGGAGTAAGAGAGAGGAGGAAGAGAGAGGAGGAAGAGAGAGGAGGAAGAGAGAGGAGGAGGAGAGAGGAGGAAGAGAGAGGAGGAAGATAGAGGAAGAAGAGAGAGGCGGAAGAGAGTGATGGAATAGAGAGGAGGAAGAGAGAGGAGGATTAGAGAGGAGCAATAGAGAGTAGGAAGAGAGAGGAAGAGGAGAGAGGAGGAAGAGAGAGGTTGAAGAGAGAGAAGGAAGAGAGAGGAGGAAGATTGATGAGGAGGAGAGAGGAGGAAGAGAGAGGAGGAAGAGAGAGGAGGAAGAGAGAGAGGAGGATGAGAGATGAATAAGAGCGATGAGGAGGAGAGATGAGGAAGAGAGATGAGGAGGAGAGAGGAGGAAGAGAGAGGAGGAAGAGAGAGGAGGAAGAGAGAGGATGAGGAGAGAGGAGGATGAGAGAGGAGGAAGAGAGAGGAAGACGAGAGAGGAGGAAGAGAGAGGAGGAGTAGAGAGGATGAGGAGAGAGGAGGAAGAGAGAGGAGGAAGAGAGAGGAGGAAGAGAAAGGAGCAAGAGAGGGTAGGAAGAGAGAGGAAGAAGAGAGAGGAGGAAGAGAGAGGAGGGAGAGAGAGGAAGAGGAGAGAGGAGTAAGAGAGAGGAGGAAGAGAGAGGAGGAAGAGAGAGGAGGAAGAGAAATGAGGGGGAGAGAGGAGGAAAAGTGAGGAGGAAGAGAGAGGAGGAAGAGAGAGGAGGAAGAGAGAGGAAGAGGAGAGAGGAAGAGGAGAGAGGAGGAAGAGAGAGGAGGAAGAGAGATGAGGAAGAGAGATGAGGATGAGAGAGGAGGAAGAGAGAGGAGGAGGAGAGAGGAGGATGAGAGAGGAGGAAGAGAGAGGAGGAAGAGAGAGGAGGAAGAGAGAGGAAGTAGAGAGAGGAGGAAGAGAGAGGAGGAAGAGAGAGGAAGAGGAGAGAGAAGGAAGAGAGATGAGGAGGAGAGAGGAGGAAGAGAGAGGAGGAAAACAGAGGAGGAAAACAGCGGAGGAAGAGAGATGAGGAGGAGAGAGGAGAATGAGAGAGGAGGAATAGAGAGGAGGAAGAGAGAAGAGGAAGAGAGAGGAGGAAGAGAGAGGAAGAGGAGAGAGGAGGAAGAGAGAGGAGGAAGAGAGATGAGGAGGAGAGAGGAGGAAAAGTGAGGAGGAAGAGAGAGGAGGAGGAGAGAGGAGGAAGAGAGAGGAGGAAGAGAGAGGAGGAAGAGAGAGGAGGAAGAGAGAGAAGGAAGACACACGAGGATGAGAGAGGAGCAAGAGAGAGGAGGAAGAGAGATGACGAGGAGAGAGGAGGAAGAGAGAGGTGGAAGAGAGAGGAGGAAGAGAGAGGAGGAAGAGAGAGGAGGAAGAGAGGAGGAAGAGAGAGAAAGAAGAGGGTTGAGGAAGAGAGAGGAGGAAAAGTCAGGAGGAAGAGAGAGGAGGAAGAGAGGAGGAAGATTGATGAGGAGGAGAGAGGAGGAAGAGAGAGGAGGAAGAGAGAGGAGGAAGAAAGATGAGGAGGAAGAGAGATGAGGAAGAGAGAGGAGGAGGAGAGAGGAGGAAGAGAGAGGAGGAAGAGAGAGGAGGAAGACAGAGGAGGAAGAGAGAGGAGGAAGAGAGATGAGGAGGAGAGAGGAGGAAGACAGAGGATGAAAAGAGAGGAGGAAGAGAGATAAGGAAGAGAGAGGAAGAGGAGAGAGAAGGAAGAGAGAGGAGGAAAACAGAGGAGGAAGAGGGAGGAAGTGGAGAGAGGAGGAAGAGAGAGGAGGAAGAGAGAAGAAGAGGAGAGAGAACGAACAGAGATAAGGTTGAGAGTGGAGGAAGACAGAGGAGGAAGAGAGAGGAGGAAGAGAGAGGAAGAGGGGAGAGGAGGAAGAGAGAGGTGGAAGAGAGAGAAGGAAGAGAGATGATGAGGAGAGAGGAGGAAGAGAGAGGAAGAAGAGAGAGGAGGAAGAGAGAGGAGGAAGAGAGAGGAAGATAGAGGAAGAAGAGAGAGGCGGAAGAGAGAGATGGAAGAAAGAGGAGGAAGAGAGAGGAGGATTAGACAGGAGCAAGAGAGAGGAGGAAGAGAGAGGAAGAGGAGAGAGGAGGAAGAGAGAGGAGGAAGAGAGAGGAGGAAGATTGATGAGGAGGAGAGAGGAGGAAGAGAGAGGAGGAAGAGAGAGGAGGAAGAGAGAGGAAGACGAGAGAGGAGGATAAGAGAGGAGGAAGAGAGGAGGAACAGAGAGGAAGAGGAGAGAGGAGGAAGAGAGAGGAGGAAGAGGGTTGAGGAGGAGAGAGGACGAAAAGTGAGGAGGAAGAGAGAGGAGGAATAGAGAGGAGGAAGAGAGAGGAAGAGGAGAGAGGAGGAAGAGAGAGGAGGAAGAGGGTTGAGGAGGAGAGAGGAGGAAAAGTGAGGAAGAAGAGAGAGGAGGAAGAGACAGGAGGAAGAGAGATGAGGAAGAGAGATGAGGAGGAGAGAGGAGGAAGAGAGAGGAAGTAGAGAGAGGAGGAAGAGAGACGAGGAAGAGAGAGGAGGAAGAGAGAGGAGAAAGAGATAGGAGGAAGAGAGAGGAAGAAGAGAGAGGAGTAAGAGAGAGGAGGAAGAGAGACAAGGAAGAGAGAGGAGGAAGAGAGATGAGGAGGAGAGAGGAGGAAGAGAGAGGAGGAAAAGAGAGGAGGAAGGGAGAGGAGGAAGAGAGAGGAAAAGGAGAGAGAAGGAAGAGAGAGGAGGAAAAGAGAGGACGAAGAGAGAGGAAGTGGAGAGAGGAGGAAGAGAGAGGAGGAAGAGAGAAGAAGAGGAGAGAGAACGAACAGAGATAAGGTTGAGAGTGGAGGAAGACAGAGGAGGAAGAGAGAGGAGGAAGAGAGAGGAAGAGGGGAGAGGAGGAAGAGAGAGGTGGAAGAGAGAGAAGGAAGAGAGATGATGAGGAGAGAGGAGGAAGAGAGAGGAAGAAGAGAGAGGAGGAAGAGAGAGGAGGAAGAGAGAGGAAGATAGAGGAAGAAGAGAGAGGCGGAAGAGAGAGATGGAAGAAAGAGGAGGAAGAGAGAGGAGGATTAGACAGGAGCAAGAGAGAGGAGGAAGAGAGAGGAAGAGGAGAGAGGAGGAAGAGAGAGGAGGAAGAGAGAGGAGGAAGATTGATGAGGAGGAGAGAGGAGGAAGAGAGAGGAGGAAGAGAGAGGAGGAAGAGAGAGGAAGACGAGAGAGGAGGATAAGAGAGGAGGAAGAGAGGAGGAACAGAGAGGAAGAGGAGAGAGGAGGAAGAGAGAGGAGGAAGAGGGTTGAGGAGGAGAGAGGACGAAAAGTGAGGAGGAAGAGAGAGGAGGAATAGAGAGGAGGAAGAGAGAGGAAGAGGAGAGAGGAGGAAGAGAGAGGAGGAAGAGGGTTGAGGAGGAGAGAGGAGGAAAAGTGAGGAAGAAGAGAGAGGAGGAAGAGACAGGAGGAAGAGAGATGAGGAAGAGAGATGAGGAGGAGAGAGGAGGAAGAGAGAGGAAGTAGAGAGAGGAGGAAGAGAGAGGAGGAAGAGAGAGGAGGAAGAGAGAGGAGAAAGAGATAGGAGGAAGAGAGAGGAAGAAGAGAGAGGAGTAAGAGAGAGGAGGAAGAGAGACAAGGAAGAGAGAGGAGGAAGAGAGATGAGGAGGAGAGAGGAGGAAGAGAGAGGAGGAAAAGAGAGGAGGAAGGGAGAGGAGGAAGAGAGAGGAAAAGGAGAGAGAAGGAAGAGAGAGGAGGAAAAGAGAGGACGAAGAGAGAGGAAGTGGAGAGAGGAGGAAGAGAGAGGAGGAAGAGAAAAGAAGAGGAGAGAGAACGAAGAGAGATAAGGTTGACAGTGGAGGAAGACAGAGGAGGAAGAGAGAGGAGGAAGAGAGAGGAAGAAGGGAGAGGAGGAAGAGAGAGGAGGAAGAGACAGGAGGAAGAGAGGTGAGGAAGAGAGATGAGGAGGAGAGAGGAGGAAGAGAGAGGAGGAAGAGAGAGGAGGAAGAGAGAGGAGGAAGAGAGAGGAGGATTAGAGAGGAGGAAGAGAGAGGAGGAAGAGAGATGAGGAAGAGAGAGGAAGAAGAGAGTGGAGGAAGAGAGAGGAGGAAGAGAGAGGAAGAAGATAGGAGGAAGAGAGAGGAAGAGGAGAGAGGAGGAACACAGAGGAGGAAGAGAGAGGAGGAAGAGAGAGGAAGAGGAGAGAGGAGGAAGATAGAGGACGAAAAGAGAGGAGGAAGAAGAGGAGAGAGGAGGAAGAGAGAGGAGGAAGAGAGAGGAGGAAGACAGAGGAGGAAGAGAGATGAGGAGGAGAGGGGAGAATGAGAGAGGAGGAATAGAGAGGAGGAAGAGAGAAGAGGAAGAGAGAGGAGGAACAGAGAGGAAGAGGAGAGAGGAGGAAGAGAGAGGAGGAAGAGAGATGAGGAGGAGAGAGGAGGAAAAGTGAGGAGGAAGAGAGAGGAGGAAGACAGAGGAGGAAGAGATTGGAGGAGGAGAGAGGAGGAAGAGAGAGGAGGAAGAGAGAGGAGGAAGAGAGAGGAGGAAGAGAGAGGAGGAAGAGAGAGGAGGAAGAGAGAGGAGGAAGAGAGAGGAGGAAGAGAGAGAAGGAAGACACACGAGGATGAGAGAGGAGCAAGAGAGAGGAGGAAGAGAGATGACGAGGAGAGAGGAGGAAGAGAGAGGTGGATGAGAGAGGAGGAAGAGAGAGGAGGAAGAGAGAGGAGGAAGAGAGGAGGAAGAGAGAGGAAGAATAGGGTTGAGGAAGAGAGAGGAGGAAAAGTGAGGAGGAAGAGAAGGAGGAAGAGGGAGGAGGAAGAGACAGGAAGAGGAGAGAGGAGGAAGAGAGAGGAGGAAGAGAGAGGCGGAAAGAGAGGAGGAAGAGAGAGGAAAAAGAGAGAGGAGGAAGAGAGAGGAGGAAGAGAGAGGAGGAAGAGAGAGGAGGAAGAGAGAGGAGGAAGAGAGAGGAGGAGGAGAGAGGAGGAGGAGAGAGGAGGAAGAGAGAGGAGGAAGATAGAGGAAGAAGAGCGAGGCGGAAGAGAGAGAAGGAAGAGATAGGAGGAAGATTGATGAGGAAGAGAGAGGAGGAAGAGAGAGGAGGAAGAGAGAGGAGGAAGAGAGATGAGGAAGAGAGTTGAGGATGAGAGAGGAGGAAGAGAGAGGAGGAGGAGAGAGGAGGATGAGAGATGAGGAAGAGAGAGGAGGAAGAGAGATGAGGAAGAGAGATGAGGAGGAGAGAGGAGGAAGAGAGAGGAAGAAGGGAGAGGAGGAACAGAGAGGAGGAAGAGACAGGAGGAAGAGAGGTGAGGAAGAGAGATGAGGAGGAGAGAGGAGGAAGAGAGAGGAGGAAGAGAGAGGAGGAAGAGAGAGGAGGAAGAGAGAGGAGGAAGAAAGAGGAGGAAGAGAGAGGAGGAAGAGAGATGAGGAAGAGAGAGGAAGAAGAGAGTGGAGGAAGAGAGAGGAGGAAGAGAGAGGAAGAAGATAGGAGGAAGAGAGAGGAAGAGGAGAAAGGAGGAAGACCTAGGAGGAAGAGAGAGGAGGAAGAGAGAGGAAGAGGAGAAAGGAGGAAGATAGAGGACGAAAAGAGAGGAGGAAGAAGAGGAGAGAGGAGGTAGAGAGAGGAGGAAGAGAGAGGAGGAAGAGAGAGGAGGAAGAGAGAAGAGGAGTAGAGAGGAGGAAGAGAGAGGAGGAAAACAGAGGAGGAAGACAGAGGAGGAAGAGAGAGGAGGAGGAGAGAGGAGAATGAGAGAGGAGGAATAGAGAGGAGGAAGAGAGAAGAGGAAGAGAGAGGAGGAAGAGAGAGGAAGAGGAGAGAGGAGGAAGAGAGAGGAGGAAGAGAGATGAGGAGGAGAGAGGAGGAGGAGAGAGGAGGAAGAGAGAGGAGGAAGAGAGAGGAGGAAGAGAGAGGAGGAAGAGAGAGGAGGAAGAGAGAGGAGGAAGAGAGAGGAGGAAGAGAGAGGAGGAAGAGAGAGGAGGAAGAGAGAGGAGGAGGAGAGAGGAGGAAGAGAGAGGAGGAAGAGAGAGGAGGAAGAGAGAGGAGGAAGAGAGAGAAGGAAGACACACGAGGATGAGAGAGGAGCAAGAGAGAGGAGGAAGAGAGATGACGAGGAGAGAGGAGGAAGAGAGAGGTGGAAGAGAGAGGAGGAAGAGAGAGGAGGAAGAGAGAGGAGGAAGAGAGGAGGAAGAGAGAGGAGGAAGAGGGAGGAGGAAGAGAGAGGAAGAGGAGAGAGGAGGAAGAGAGAGGAGGAAAGAGAGGAGGAAGAGAGAGGAAGAAGAGAGAGGTGGAAGAGAGAGGAGGAAGAGAGGAGGAAGATTGATGAGGAGGAGAGAGGAGGAAGAGAGAGGAGGAAGAGAGAGGAAGAAGAGAGAGGGGGAAGAGAGATGATGAGGAGAGAGGAGGAAGAGAGAGGAGGAAGAGAGAGGAGTAAGAGAGAGGAGGAAGACAGAGGAGGAAGAGAGAGGAGGAAGAGAGGTGAGGATTAGAGAGGAGGAAGAGAGAGGAAGAGGAGAGAGAAGGAAGAGAGAGGAGGAAAACAGAGGAGGAAGAGAGAGGAAGTGGAGATAGGCGGAAGAGAGAGGAGGAAGAGAGAAGAAGACGAGAGAGAACGAAGAGAGATAAGTTTGACATTGGAGGAAGAGAGAGGAGGAAGAGAGAGGAGGAAGAGAGAGGAAGAGGGGAGAGGAGGAAGAGAGAGGAAGAAGAGAGAGTGGGAAGAGAGAGGAAGAGGAGAGAGGAGGAAGAGAGATGAGAAAGAGAGAGGAGGAAGAGAGAGGAGGAAGAGAGAGGAAGAGGAGAGAGGAGGAAGAGAGAGGAGGAAGAGAGAGGAGGAAGAGAGAGGAAGAGGAGAGAGGAGGAGAGAGGAGGAAGAGAGAGGAGGAAGAGAGAGGAGGTGGAGAGAGGATGAAGAGAGAGGAGGAAGAGAGAGGAGGATTAGAGAGGAGGAAGAGAGAGGAGGAAGAGAGATGAGGAAGAGAGAGGAAGAAGAGAGTGGAGGAAGAGAGAGGAGGAAGAGAGAGGAAGAAGAGAGGAGGAAGAGGGAGGAAGAGGAGAGAGGAGGAAGAATTAGGAGGAAGAGAGAGGAGGAAGAGAGAGGAAGAGGAGAGAGGAGGAAGATAGAGGACGAAAAGAGAGGAGGAAGAAAAGAGAGGAGTAAGAGAGAGGAGGAAGAGAGAGGAGGAAGAGAGAGGAGGAAGAGAGATGAGGAGGAGAGAGGAGGAAGAGAGAGGAGGAAAACAGAGGAGGAAGAGAGAGGAGGAAGAGAGAGGAAGAGGAGAGAGGAGGAGAGAGGAGGAATAGAGATGAGGAAGAGAGAGGAGGAAGAGAGAGGAGGAAGAGAGAGGAAGAGGACAGAGTAGGTAGTAGAGAAGAGGAAGAGAGAGGAGGAAGAGAGAGGAGGAAGAGAGAGAAGGAAGAGAGATTAGGAAGGGAGAAGAAGAGGAGAGAGGAGGAGAGAGGAGGAAGAGGAGAGAGGAGGAGAGAGGAGGAAGAGAGATTAGGAAGAGAGAGGAGGAAGAGAGAGGAAGAGGAGAGAGGAGGAAGAGAGAGGAGGAAGAGAGGAGGAAGAGAGATGAGGAATAGAGAGGAGGAAGAGTGACGAACAGAAGAGAGGAGGAAGTTAGAGGAGGAAGAGAGAGGAAGAAGAGAGAGGAGGAAGAGAGAGGAAGAAGAGAGAGGGGGAAGAGACATGAGGTGGATAGAGGAGAAAGAGAGAGGAGGAAGAGAGAGGAGGAAGAGAGGACGAAGAGAGAGGAAGAGGAGAGAGGAGGAAGAGAGAGGAGGAAGAGGGTTGAGTAGGACATAGGAGGAAATGTGAGGAGGAAGAGAGAGGAGGAAGAGAGAGGAGGAAGAGAGAGGAGGAAGAGAGAGGAAGAGGAGAGAGGAAGAAGAGAGAGGAGTAAGAGAGAGGAGATAGAGAGAGGAGGAAGAGAGAGGAGGAAGAGAGAGGAGGAAGAGAGAGGAGGAAAAGAGAGGAGGAAGAGAGAGGAGGAAGAGAGAGGAAGTGGAGAGAGAAGGAAGAGAGAGGATGTAAAGAGAGGAGGAAGAGAGAGGAAGTGGAGAGAGGGGGAAGAGAGAGGAGGAAGAGAGAGGAGGAAGAGAGAGGAGGAAGAGAGAGAAGGAAGACACACGAGGATGAGAGAGGAGCAAGAGAGAGGAGGAAGAGAGATGACGAGGAGAGAGGAGGAAGAGAGAGGTGGAAGAGAGAGGAGGAAGAGAGAGGAGGAAGAGAGAGGAGGAAGAGAGGAGGAAGAGAGAGGAGGAAGAGGGAGGAGGAAGAGAGAGGAAGAGGAGAGAGGAGGAAGAGAGAGGAGGAAAGAGAGGAGGAAGAGAGAGGAAGAAGAGAGAGGTGGAAGAGAGAGGAGGAAGAGAGGAGGAAGATTGATGAGGAGGAGAGAGGAGGAAGAGAGAGGAGGAAGAGAGAGGAAGAAGAGAGAGGGGGAAGAGAGATGATGAGGAGAGAGGAGGAAGAGAGAGGAGGAAGAGAGAGGAGTAAGAGAGAGGAGGAAGACAGAGGAGGAAGAGAGAGGAGGAAGAGAGGTGAGGATTAGAGAGGAGGAAGAGAGAGGAAGAGGAGAGAGAAGGAAGAGAGAGGAGGAAAACAGAGGAGGAAGAGAGAGGAAGTGGAGATAGGCGGAAGAGAGAGGAGGAAGAGAGAAGAAGACGAGAGAGAACGAAGAGAGATAAGTTTGACATTGGAGGAAGAGAGAGGAGGAAGAGAGAGGAGGAAGAGAGAGGAAGAGGGGAGAGGAGGAAGAGAGAGGAAGAAGAGAGAGTGGGAAGAGAGAGGAAGAGGAGAGAGGAGGAAGAGAGATGAGAAAGAGAGAGGAGGAAGAGAGAGGAGGAAGAGAGAGGAAGAGGAGAGAGGAGGAAGAGAGAGGAGGAAGAGAGAGGAGGAAGAGAGAGGAAGAGGAGAGAGGAGGAGAGAGGAGGAAGAGAGAGGAGGAAGAGAGAGGAGGTGGAGAGAGGATGAAGAGAGAGGAGGAAGAGAGAGGAGGATTAGAGAGGAGGAAGAGAGAGGAGGAAGAGAGATGAGGAAGAGAGAGGAAGAAGAGAGTGGAGGAAGAGAGAGGAGGAAGAGAGAGGAAGAAGAGAGGAGGAAGAGGGAGGAAGAGGAGAGAGGAGGAAGAATTAGGAGGAAGAGAGAGGAGGAAGAGAGAGGAAGAGGAGAGAGGAGGAAGATAGAGGACGAAAAGAGAGGAGGAAGAAAAGAGAGGAGTAAGAGAGAGGAGGAAGAGAGAGGAGGAAGAGAGAGGAGGAAGAGAGATGAGGAGGAGAGAGGAGGAAGAGAGAGGAGGAAAACAGAGGAGGAAGAGAGAGGAGGAAGAGAGAGGAAGAGGAGAGAGGAGGAGAGAGGAGGAATAGAGATGAGGAAGAGAGAGGAGGAAGAGAGAGGAGGAAGAGAGAGGAAGAGGACAGAGTAGGTAGTAGAGAAGAGGAAGAGAGAGGAGGAAGAGAGAGGAGGAAGAGAGAGAAGGAAGAGAGATTAGGAAGGGAGAAGAAGAGGAGAGAGGAGGAGAGAGGAGGAAGAGGAGAGAGGAGGAGAGAGGAGGAAGAGAGATTAGGAAGAGAGAGGAGGAAGAGAGAGGAAGAGGAGAGAGGAGGAAGAGAGAGGAGGAAGAGAGGAGGAAGAGAGATGAGGAATAGAGAGGAGGAAGAGTGACGAACAGAAGAGAGGAGGAAGTTAGAGGAGGAAGAGAGAGGAAGAAGAGAGAGGAGGAAGAGAGAGGAAGAAGAGAGAGGGGGAAGAGACATGAGGTGGATAGAGGAGAAAGAGAGAGGAGGAAGAGAGAGGAGGAAGAGAGGACGAAGAGAGAGGAAGAGGAGAGAGGAGGAAGAGAGAGGAGGAAGAGGGTTGAGTAGGACATAGGAGGAAATGTGAGGAGGAAGAGAGAGGAGGAAGAGAGAGGAGGAAGAGAGAGGAGGAAGAGAGAGGAAGAGGAGAGAGGAAGAAGAGAGAGGAGTAAGAGAGAGGAGATAGAGAGAGGAGGAAGAGAGAGGAGGAAGAGAGAGGAGGAAGAGAGAGGAGGAAAAGAGAGGAGGAAGAGAGAGGAGGAAGAGAGAGGAAGTGGAGAGAGAAGGAAGAGAGAGGATGTAAAGAGAGGAGGAAGAGAGAGGAAGTGGAGAGAGGGGGAAGAGAGAGGAGGAAGAGAGAAGAAGAGGAGAGAGAACGAAGAGAGATAAGGTGGACAGTGGAGGAAGACAGAGGAGGAAGAGAGAGGAGTAAGAGAGAGGAAGAAGGGAGAGGAGGAAGAGAGAGGAGGAAGAGACAGGAGGAAGAGAGATGAGGAAGAGAGATGACGAGGAGAGAGGAGGAAGAGAGAGGAGGAAGAGAGAAGAGTATTAGAGAGGAGGAAGAGACAGGAAGAACAGAGATGAGGAAGAGAGAGGAAGAAGAGAGAAGAGGAAGAGAGAGGAGGAGGAGAGAGGGGGAAGACAGAGGAGGAAGAGAGAGGAGGAAGAGAGAGGAAGAGGAGAGAGGAGGAAGATAGAGGACGAAAAGAGAGGAGGAAGAAGAGAGAGGAGTAAGAGAGAGGAGGAAGAGAGAGGAGGAAGAGAGAGGAGGAGGTAAGAGGAGGAAGAGAGAGGAGGAAAACAGAGGATGAAGAGAGAGGAGGAGGAGAGAGGAAGAGGAGAGAGAAGGAATAGAGAGGAGGAAAGAGAGGAGGAAGAGAGAGGAAGTGGAGAGAGGAGGAAGAGAGAGGAGGAAGAGAGAAGAAGAGGAGAGGGAACGAAGAGAGATAAGGTTGATAGTGGAGGAAGACAGAGGAGGAAGAGAGAGGAGGAAGAGAGAGGAAGAGGGGAGAGGAGGAAGGGATAGGAGGAAGAGAGAGAAGGATGAGAGATGATGAGGAGAATGAAGGAAGAGAGAGGAGGAAGATTGATGAGGAGGAGAGAGGAGGAAGAGAGAGGAGGAAGAGAGAGGAGGAAGAAAGATGAGGAGGAAGAGAGATGAGGAAGAGAGAGGAGGAGGAGAGAGGAGGAAGAGAGAGGAGGAAGAGAGAGGAAGAAGAGAGAGGGGGAATAGAGATGAGGTGGATAGAGGAGGAAGAGAAAGGAGGAGGATATAGGAGGAAGAGAGGACGAAGAGAGAGGAAGAGGAGAGAGGAGGAAGAGAGAGGAGGAAGAGAGAGGAGGAAGAGAGAGGAGGAAGAGAGAGGAAGAAGAGAGAGGAAGAAGAGAGAGGAGGAAGAGACGGGAGGAAGAGAGATGAGGAAGAGAGATGAGGAGGAGAGAGGAGGAAGAGAGAGGAGGAAGAGAGAGGAGGAAGAGAGAGATGGATTAGAGAGGAGGAAGAGAGAGGAGGAAGAGAGATGAGGAAGACAGAGGAAGAAGAGAGAGGAGGAAGAGAGAGGAAGAAGAGAGGAGGAAGAGAGAGGAGGAGGAGAGAGGAGGAAGACAGAGGAGGAAGAGAGAGGAGGAAGAGAGAAGAGGAAGAGAGAGGATGAGGAGATAGGAGGAAGAGAGGGGAGGAAGAGAGAGGAGGAAGAGAAAGGAGCAAGAGAGAGGAGGAAGAGAGAGGAGGAAGAGAGAGGAGGAAGAGAGAGGAGGAGGAGAGAGGAGAAAGAGAGAGGAGGAATAGAGAGGAGGAAGAGAGAAGAACAGGAGATAGGAGGAAGAGAGTATTGTAAGAGTGGAGGAAGAGAGAGGAGGAAGAGAGAGGAAGAAGAGAAAGGAGGAATAGAGAGGAGGAGGAGAGGCGAGGAGGAGAGAGAAGGAAGAGAGAGGAGGAAGAGAGAGGAGGAAGAGAGAGGAGCAAGGGAGAGGAGGAATAGAGAGGAAGAGGAGAGAGAGGAGGAAAAGAGAGGAGGAAGAGAGAGGACGAAGAGAGAGGAGGAAGAGAGAGGACGAAGAGAGAGGAGGAAGAGAGAGGAGGAAGAGAGAGGAAGAGGAGAGTGGCGGAAGAGAGAGGAGGAAGAGAGAGGAGGACGAGACAGGAAGAGCAGAGAGGAGGACGAGAGAGGAAGAAGAGAGAGGAGGAAGAGAGAGGAGGAAGAGAGAGGAAGAGGAGACAGGAGGAGAGTGGAGGAATAGAGATGAGGAAGAGAGAGGAGGTAGAGAGAGGAGGAAGAGAGAGGAAGAGGACAGAGTAGGTAGTAGAGATTAGGAAGAGAGAAGAGGAAGAGAGAGGAGGAAGAGAGAGGAGGAAGAGAGATTAGGAAGGGAGAGGAAGAGGAGAGAGGAGGAGAGAGGAGGAAGAGGAGAGAGGAGGAGAGAGGAGGAAGAGAGATTAGGAAGAGAGAGGATGAAGAGAGAGGAAGAGGAGAGAGGAGGAAGAGAGTGGAGGAAGAGAGGAGGAAGAGAGAGGAGGAATAGAGAGGAGGAAGAGAGAGGAGGAAGAGAGAGGAAGAGGAGAGTGGAGGAAGAGAGAGGAAGAGGAGAGAGGAGGAGGAGAGAGGAGGAGGAGAGAGGAGTAAGAGAGAGAAGGAAGAGAGAGGAAGAGGAGAGAGGAGTGTTTTGCTGATCAGGGATATCAATTAAACTCAGACACCAGAGTGAAAAGAACAGGTGTATTTACTAGAAATAACTAAATAATATAACAGAATAATATAGAAAACATACAGTAAGAAAAGACAAAGTAGCGCGCTTAAACAAATAGGAAAATACAGGGTAATGCATCAGATCATTATTGCCAGAGAGAGAGAATAGTGATTAAGAAAGATCCATCACCACTTGCATACGTTACCATCATCCAGATCCGCAGTCGCTGGGGAGCCCCGGTTACAGCGAGGATTTGGAGAGCCTTTCCCTGCAAGTGGGAAATCCTACGCGGTGCATCCACCCGTAGGTGAGGCTTCCAAAGTCGCTGTGAGCGGGTCCAGCCTTATATACCTAAAAATCAGTAAGCCAGAATAGCTGGCACCTTGGTTTTAAGCGGAAATATCTGGTTTTCATCTCACATTAGGTTCCCCCCCAGAGCCTGGCCAGGGCTTAAGGGAGAAGCTAAGGGAGTTTCCCTGCTGGTCTAATTAATTTATGAGCAAGGTCACAAGGTCAGATAACTGTTTCTGTGGCTCTGTTATCTTGCTCACACATATACATTCAAGACAGACATGTTTTATGATGTTTAATCTACATCTTCTATGCATATTTCACTAATGACTACATACAGAGTTAGCAGTTTCAGTTCAAGGCCTGTTGCTCAGGCTTCAGTATTTCCACCTTTTACATCAAAATAGGTGGTTTGCTATAACTTAGTATAATATCTATTAGCACAATGATTATTAGTTATAAAATGTACAGGATTCATCTATAGGTCAACTCTGGCTTGGGCTGGCTTGGGCTTACTGTCCAAGCCTTAGCACTTCAAGGAGGAATAAAGAGCACGAAGAGAGAGGAAGAGGAGAGAGGAGGAGGACTGAAGAAGAAGAGAGAGGACGAAGAGAGAGGAGGAAAATAGAGGAGGAATAGATAGGAGGAAGAGAGAGGAGGAGAGAGAAGGAAGAGAGAGGAGGAAGAGAGAGGAAGAGGAGAGTGGAGGAAGAGATTGGAGGAAGAGAGAGGAGGAAGAGAGAAGAGGAATAGAGAGGAGGAAGAGGAGAGAGGAGGAGAGAGGCGGAAGAGAGATGAGGAAGAGAGAGGAGGAAGAGAGAGGAGGAAGAGAGAGGAAGAGGAGAGAGTAGGAAGTACAGAGGAGGAAGAGAGAGGATGAAGAGAGAGCAAGAAGAGAGAGGAAGAGGAGAGAGGAGGAAGAGAGAGGAGGAAGAGAGAGGAGGAAGAGAGAGGAGGAAGAGAGAGGAGGAAGAGAGACGAGGATGACAGAGGAGCAAGAGAGAGGAGGAAGAGAGAGGAGGAAGAGACAGGAAGAGGAGAGAGTAGGAGGAGAGAGGAGGAAGAGAGAGGAGGAAGAGAGAGGAGGAGGAGTGAGGAGAAAGAGAGATGAGGAAGAGAGAGGAGGAAGAGAGAGGAGGAAGAGAGAGGAAGAGGAGAGAGTAGGAAGTACAGAGGAGGAAGAGAGAGGATGAAGAGAGAGGAAGAAGAGAGAGGAAGAGGAGAGAGGAGGAGGACTTAGGAAGAAGAGAGAGGAGGAAGAGAGAAGAGGAAGAGAGAGGAGGAAGAGGGATGAAGAGGAGAGAGGAGGAAGAGAGAGGAGGAAGAGGATGCAGGAAGAGAGAGGAGGAGATGAGATGAGATGAGGAAGAGAGAGGAGGAGGAGAGAGGAGGAAGAGAGAGGCAGAAGAGAGAGGAGGAAGAGAGAGGAAGAAGAGAGAGGAGGAAGAGAGAGGAGGAGGAGAGAAGAGGAAGACAGAGAAGGAATAGAGAGGAGGAAGAGAGAGGAGGAAGAGAGAGGAGGAAGAGAGAGGAAGAGGAGAGAGGAGTAAGAGAGAGGAGAAAGAGAGAGGAGGAAGAGAGAGGAGCAAGAGAGAGGACGAAGAGAGAGGAAGAGGGGAGAGGAGAAAGAGAGAGGAGGAAGAGAGAAGGAAGAGAGATGATGAGGAGAGAGGAGGAAGAGAGAGGAGAAGAGAGAGGAGGAAGAGAAGGAGGAAGATTGATGAGGAGGAGAGAGGAGGAAGAGAGAGGAGGAAGAGAGAGGAGGAAGAGAGATGACGAGGAAGAGAGATGAGGAAGAGAGTGGAGGAGGAGAGAGGAGGAAGAGAGAGGAGGAAGAGAGAGGAGGAAGACACACGAGGATGAGAGAGGAGCAAGAGAGAGGAGGAAGAGAGATCACGAGGAGAGAGGAGCAAGAGAGAGGAGGAAGAGAGATGAGGAAGAGAGAGGAGGAAGAGAGAGGAGAAAGAGAGAGGAGGAAGAGAGAGGAAGAGGAGAGAGGAGGAAGAGAGAGGAAGAGGAGAGAGGAGGAGGACTGAGGAAGAAGAGAGAGGAGCAAGAGAGAGGAGGAAGAGAGAACAAGAGGAGAGAGGAGGACGCGAGATGAGGAAGAGACAGGAGGAAGAGAGAGGAGGAACAGAGAGGAGCAAGAGAGAGGAGCAAGAGAGGGGAAGAGGACAGAGGAGGAAGAGAGAGGAGGAAGAGAGAGAGGAAGAGGGAGGAGGAAGAGAGATGACGAGGAGAGAGGAGGAAGAGAGAGGAGGAAGAGAGAGGAAGAGGAGAGAGGAGGAAGAGAGAGGAGGAAGAGAGAGGAGGAAGAGAGATGAGGAGGAGAGAGGAGGAAGAGAGAGAAGGAAGAGAGAGGAGGAAGACAGACGAGGATCAGAGAGGAGCAAAAGAGAGGAGGAAGAGAGAGGAAGAGGAGAGAGGAGGAAGAGAGAGGAGGAAGAGAGATGAGGAAGAGAGAGGAAGAGAGAGGGGGAAGAGAGAGGAGGAAGAGAGAGGAGGAAGAGAGAGGAGGAAGAGAGAGGAAGAGAGAGGGGGAAGAGAGAGGAGGAAGAGAGAGGAGGAAGAGAGAGGAGCAAGAGAGAGGAGGAAGAGAGAGGAAGAAGGGAGAGGAGGAAGAGAGAGGAGGAAGAGAGAGGAGGAAGAGAGAGGAGGAAGAGAGAGGAGGAAGAGAGAGGAGGAAGAGAGAGGAGGAAGAGAGAGGAGGAAGAGAGAGGAAGAGAGAGGGGGAAGAGAGAGGAGGAAGAGAGAGGAAGAGGAGAGTGGAGGAGGACTGAGGAAGAAGAGAGAGGAGCAAGAGAGAGGAGGAAGAGAGAACAAGAGGAGAGAGGAGGAAGAGTCAGGAGGAAGAGACAGGAGGAAGAGAGAGGAGGAACAGAGAGGAGCAAGAGAGAGGAGCAAGAGAGGGGAAGAGGACAGAGGAGGAAGAGAGAGGAGGAAGAGAGAGGAGGAAGAGGGAGGAGGAAGAGAGAGGAAGAGGGGAGAGGAGGAAGAGAGAAGAGGAAGAGAGAGGAAGAGAGAGGAGAAAGAGAGAGGAGGAAGAGAGAGGAGGAAGAGAGAGGAGCAAGAGAGAGTAGGAAGAGAGAGGAAGAGGAGAGAGGAGGAAGAGAGAGGAAGAGGAGAGAGGAGGAGGACTGAGGAAGAAGAGAGAGGAGCAAGAAAGAGGAGGAAGAGAGAACAAGAGGAGAGAGGAGGAAGAGTCAGGAGGAAGAGACAGGAAGAAGAGAGAGGAGGAACAGAGAGAAGCAAGAGAGAGGAGAAAGAGAGGGGAAGAGGACAGTGGAGGAAGACACACGAGGATGAGAGAGGAGCAAAAGAGAGGAGGAAGAGAGATGACGAGGAGAGAGGAGGAAGAGAGAGGAGGAAGAGAGAGGAGGAAGAGAGAGGGGGAAGACAGAGAAGGAAGAGAGATGAGGAGGAGAGAGGAGGAAGAGAGAGGAGGAAGAGAGTGGAAGAAGAGAAAGGAGGAAGAGAGAGGAAAAAGAGAGAGGAGGAAGAGAGAGGAGGAAGAGAGAGGAAGAGGAGAGGGGAGGAGGAGAGAGAAGGAAGACAGAGGAGGAAGAGAGAGGAGGAAGAGAGAGGAGCAAAGGAGAGGAGGAAGAGAGAGCAAGAGGAGAGAGAGGAGGAAAAGTGAGGAGGAAGAGAGAGGACGAAGAGAGAGGAGGAAGAGAGAGGACGAAGAGAGAGGAGGAAGAGAGAGGAGGAAGAGAGAGGAAGAGGATACAGGTGGAGGAGAGAGGAGGAGGAGAGAGGAGGAGGAGAGAGGAGGAGGAGAGAGGAGGAGGAGAGAGGAGGAACAGAGAGGAGGAATAGACAGGAAGTGGAGAGAGGACGAAGAGAGAGCAAGAGGAGAGAGTAGGAATAGAAAGGAGGAAGAGAGAGGAGGAAGAGAGAGGAGAAACAGGGAAGAAGATGAGAGAGGACGAAGAGAGAGGAGGAAAAGAGTGGAGGAAGAGAAAGGAGGAAGAGAGAGGAGGAAGAGAAAGCATGAAGAGAGAGGAGGAACACAGAGGAGGAAGAGAAAGGAGGAAGAGAGAGGAGGAAGAGAGAGGAAGAGGAGAGAGGAAGAAGAGAGAAGAGGAAGAGAGAGGAGAACGAGAAAGGAAGAGGAGAGAGGAGGACGAGAGAGGAGGAAGAGAGAGGAGGAAGAGAGAGGAGGAAGAGATAGGAGGAAGAGAGAAGAAGAAGAGAGAGGAGGAAGAGAGAGGAGGAAGAGAGAGGAGGAAGAGAAAGGAGGAAGAGACATGAGGAAGAGAGAGGAGGAAGAGAGAGGAGGAAGAGAGAGGAGGAAGAGAGAGGAAGAGAGAGGGGGAAGAGAGAGGAGGAAGAGGAGGAGGAAGAGAGAGGAGGAAGAGAGAGGAGGAAGAGAGACGAGCAAGAGAGAGGAGCAAGAGAGGGGAAGAGGACAGTGGAGGAAGAGAGAGGAGGAAGAGAGAGGAGGAAGAGGGAGGAGGAAGAGAGATGAGGAAGAGAGAGGAAGAGAGAGGGGGAAGAGAGAGGAGGAAGAGAGAGGAGGAAGAGAGAGGAGGAAGAGAGAGGAAGAGAGAGGGGGAAGAGAGAGGAGGAAGAGAGAGGAGGAAGAGAGAGGAGGAAGAGAGAGGAGGAAGAGAGAGGAGGAAGAGTGAGGAGGAAGTGAAAGGAGGAAGAGAGAGGAAGAGAGAGGAGGAAGAGAGAGGAAGAGAGAGGAGGAAGAGAGAGGAGGAAGAGAGAGGAGGAAGAGAGAGGAGGAAGAGAGAGGAAGAGAGAGGAGGAAGAGAGAGAAAGAGAGAGGAGGAAGAGAGAGGAGGAAGAGAGAGGAGGAAGAGAGAGGAAGAGGAGAGAGGAGGAAGAGAGAGGAGGAAGAGAGAGGAGGAAGAGAGAGGAAGAGGAGAGAGGAGGAAGAGAGAGGAGGAAGAGAGAGAAGGAAGAGAGATGAGGAGGAGAGAGGAGGAAGAGAGAGGAGGAAGTGAGAGGAGGAAGACAGACGAGGATCAGAGAGGAGCAAAAGAGAGGAGGAAGAGAGAGGAAGAGGAGAGAGGAGGAAGAGAGAGGAGGAAGAGAGCTGAGGAGAAGAGAGGAGGAAGAGTGAGGAGGAAGAGAGAGGAGGAAGAGAGAGGAGGAAGAGAGAGGAAGAGAGAGGAGGAGGAGAGAGGAGGAAGAGAGACGAGTAAGAGAGAGGAGGAAGATAAATGAGGAGGAGAGAGGAGGAAGAGAGAGGAGGAAGAGGGAGCAGGAAGAGAGAGGAGGAGATGAGATGAGATGAGATGAGATGAGATGAGATGAGATGAGATGAGATGAGATGAGATGAGATGAGATGAGATGAGGAAGAGAGAGGAGGAGGAGAGAAGAGGAAGACAGAGGAGGAATAGAGAGGAGGAAGAGAGAGGAGGAAGAGAGAGGAGAAAGAGAGAGGAAGAGAGAGGGGGAAGAGTGAGGAGGAAGAGAGAGGAGGAAGAGAGAGGAAGAAGGGAGAGGAGGAAGAGAGAGGAGGAAGAGAGAGGAGGAAGAGAGAGGAGGAAGAGAGAGGAGGAAGAGTGAGGAGGAAAAGAAAGGAGGAAGAGAGAGGAGGAAGAGAAAGGAAGAGAGAGGGGGAAGAGAGAAGAGGAAGAGAGAGGAGGAAGAGAGAGGAGGAAGAGAGAGGAAGAGAGAGGAGGAAGAGAGAGGAGGAAGAGAGAGGAGGAAGAGAGAGGAGCAAGAGAGAGGAGGAAGAGAGAGGAAGAGGGGAGAGGAGGAAGAGAGAGGAGGAAGAGAGAGGAGGAAGAGAGAGGAGGAAGAGAAAGGAAGAGGAGAGAGGAGGAAGAGAGAGGAGGAAGAGAGAGGAGAACGAGAAAGGAAGAGGAGAGAGGAGGACGAGAGAGAGGAAAAGAGAGGAGGAAGAGAGAGGAGGAAGAGATAGGAGGAAGAGAGAAGAAGAAGACAGAGGAGGAAGAGAGAGGAGGAAGAGAGAGGAGGAAGAGAAAGGAGGAAGATAGATGAGGAAGAGAGAGGAGGAAGAGAGAGGAGGAAGAGAGAGGAGGAAGAGAGAGGAAGAGAGAGGGGGAAGAGAAAGGAGGAAGAGAGAGGATGAATAGAGAGGAGGAAGAGAGAGGAAGAAGGGAGACGAGGAAGAGAGGGGAGGAAGAGAGAGGAGGAAGAGAGAGGAGGAAGAGAGAGGAGGAAGAGTGAGGAGGAAGAGAGAGGAGGAAGAGAGAGGAGGAAGAGAGATGACGAGGAGAGAGGAGGAAGAGAGAGGAGGAAGAGAGAGGAGGAAGAGAGAGGAAGAGGAGAGAGGAGGAAGAGAGAGGAGGAAGAGAGAGAAGGAAGAGAGATGAGGAGGAGAGAGGAGGAAGAGAGAGGACAAAGAGAGAGGAGGAAGACAGACGAGGATCAGAGAGGAGTAAAAGAGAGGAAGAAGAGAGAGGAAGAGGAGAGAGGAGGAAGAGAGAGGAGGAAGAGACTTGAGGAGAAGAGAGGAGGAAGAGTGAGGAGGAAGAGAGAGGAGGAAGAGAGAGGACGAAGAGAGAGGAAGAGAGAGGAGGAGGAGAGAGGAGGAAGAGAGAGGCGGAAGAGAGAGGAGGGAGAGAGAGGAGGAAGAGAGAGGAGGAAGAGAGAGGAAGAGGGGAGAGGAGCAAGAGAGAGGAGGAAGAGAGAGGAAGAGGCGAGAGGAGGAAGAGAGAGGAAGAGAGATGAGGAAGAGAGAGGAGGAAGAGAGAGGAAGAGGAGAGAGGAGGAAGAGAGAGGAAGAGGAGAAGGAGGAGGACTGAGGAAGAAGAGAGAGGAGCAAGAGAGAGGAGGAAGAGAGAACAAGATGAGAGAGGACGAAGAGAGAGGAGGAAGAGACTGGAGGAAGAGAGAGGAGGAACAGAGACGAGCAAGAGAGAGGAGCAAGAGAGGGGAAGAGGACAGTGGAGGAAGAGAGAGGAGGAAAAGAGAGAAGGAAGAGAGAGGAGGAAGAGAGAGGAGGAAGAGAGAGGAAGAGTGGAGAGGAGGAAGAGAGAGGAGGAAGAGAAAGGAGGAAGAGAGAGGAAGAGAGAGGAGGAAGAGAGAGGAGGAAGAGAGAGGAGCAAGAGAGAGGAGGAGGAGTGAGGAGGAAGAGAGAGGAGGAAGACAGAGGAAGAGAGAGGGGGAAGAGAGAGGAGGAAGAGAGAGGAGGAAGAGAGAGGAGGAAGAGAGAGTAAGAGAGAGGAGGAAGAGAGAGGAGGAAGAGAGAGGAGGAAGAGAGAGGAAGAGAGGAGAAGAGGAAGAGTGAGGAGGAAAAGAGCGGAGGAAGATAGAGGAAGAGGACAGAGGAGGACGAGAGAGGAGGAAGAGAGAGGAGGAAGGGAGAGGAGTATGACATTGGAGGAAGAGAGAGGAAGAAGAGAGAGGAGGAAGAGAGAGAAGGAAGAGAGAGGAGGAAGAGAGAGGAAGAGGAGAGAGAAGGAAGAGAGAGGAGAAAAACAGAGGAGGAAGAGAAAACAGGAAGAGAGAGGAGGAAGAGAGAGGAAGAGGAGAGAGGAGGAAGAGAGAGGAGGAAGAGAGAGGATAACGAGAAAGGAAGAGGAGAGAGGAGGACGAGAGAGGAGGAAGAGAGAGGAGGAAGAGAGAGGAGGAAGAGATAGGAGGAAGAGAGAAGAAGAAGACAGAGGAGGAAGAGAGAGGAGGAAGAGAGAGGAGGAAGAGAAAGGAGGAAGAGAGATGAGGAAGAGACAGGAGGAATAGAGAGGAGGAAGAGAGAGGAGGAAGAGAGAGGAAGAGAGAGGAGGAAGAGAGAGGAAGAAGGGAGAGGAGGAAGAGAGAGGAGGAAGAGAGAGGAGGAAGAGAGAGGAGGAAGAGTGAGGAGAAAGAGAGAGGAGGAAGAGAGAGAAAGAGAGAGGGGGAAGAGAGAGGAGGAAGAGAGAGGAGGAAGAGAGAGGAGGAAGAGAGAGGAAGAGAGAGGAGGAAGAGAGAGCTGGAAGAGAGAGGAGGAAGAGAGAGGAGGAAGAGAGGGGAGGAAGAGAGAGGAAGAGGGGAGAGGAGCAAGAGAGAGAAAGAGAGATGAGGAAGAGAGAGGAGAAAGAGAGAGGAAGAGGAGAGAGGAGGAAGAGAGAGGAAGAGGAGAAGGAGGAGGACTGAGGAAGAAGAGAGAGGAGCAAGAGAGAGGAGAAAGAGAGAACAAGAGGAGAGAGGACGAAGAGAGAGGAGGAAGAGACAGGAGGAAGAGAGAGGAGGAACAGAGACGAGCAAGAGAGAGGAGCAAAAGAGGGGAAGAGGACAGTGGAGGAAGAGAGAGGAGGAATAGAGAGAAGGAAGAGAGAGGAGGAAGAGGAGGAAGAGAGAGGAAGAGGGGAGAGGAGGAAGAGAGAGGAGGAAGAGAAAGGAGGAAGAGAGAGGAAGAGAGAGGAGGAAGAGAGAGGATGAAGAGAGAGGAGCAAGAGAGAGGAGGAAGAGTGAGGAGGAAGAGAGAGGAGGAAGACAGAGGAAGAGAGAGGGGGAAGAGAGAGGAGGAAGAGAGAGGAGGAAGAGAGAGGAGGAAGAGAGAGGAAGAGAGGAGAAGAGGAAGAGTGAGGAGGAAAAGAGCGGAGGAAGATAGAGGAAGAGGAGAGAGGAGGACGAGAGAGGAGGAAGAGAGAGGAGGAAGGGAGAGGAGTATGACATTGGAGGAAGAGAGAGGAGGAAGAGAGAGGAGGAAGAGAGAGGAGGAAGAGAGAGGAGGAAGAGAGAGGAAGAGGAGAGAGAAGGAAGAGAGAGGAGGAAAACAGAGGAGGAAGAGAAAGGAGGAAGAGAGAGGAGGAAGAGAGAGGAAGAGGAGAGAGGAGGAAGAGAGAGGAGGAAGAGAGAGGATAACGAGAAAGGAAGAGGAGAGAGGAGGACGAGAGAGGAGGAAGAGAGAGGACCAAGAGAGAGGAGGAAGAGATAGGAGGATGAGAGAAGAAGAAGACAGAGGAGGAAGAGAGAGGAGGAAGAGAGAGGAGGAAGAGAAAGGAGGAAGAGAGATGAGGAAGAGAGAGGAGGAATAGAGAGGAGGAAGAGAGAGGAGGAAGAGAGAGGAAGAGAGAGGGGGAAGAGAAAGGAGGAAGAGAGAGGAGGAAGAGAGAGGAGGAAGAGAGAGGTAGAAGGGAGAGGAGGAAGAGAGAGGAGGAAGAGAGAGGAGGAAGAGAGAGGAAGAGAGAGGAGGAAGAGAGAGGAAGAGAGAGGAGGAAGAGAGAGGAGGAAGAGACAGGAGCAAGAGAGAGGAGGAAGAGAGAGGAAGAAGGGAGAGTAGGAAGTGAGAGGAGGAAGAGAGAGGAGGAAGAGAGAGGAGGAAGAGAGAGGAGGAAGAGTGAGGAGGAAGAGAGAGGAGGAAGAGAGAGGAAGAGAGAGGGGGAAGAGAGAGGAGGAAGAGAGAGGAGGAAGAGAGAGGAGGAAGACAGAGGAAGAGAGAGTAGGAAGAGAGAGGAGGAAGAGAGAGGAGGAAGATAGAGGAGCAAGAGAGAGGAGGAAGAGAGAGGAAGAGGGGAGAGGAGGAAGAGAGAGGAGGAAGAGAAAGGAGGAGAGAGAGGAAGAGAGAGGAGGAAGAGAGAGGAGGAAGAGAGAGGAGGAAGAGAGAGGAGCAAGAGAGAGGAGGAAGAGAGAGGAAGAGGAGAGAGGAGGAAGAGAGAGGAAGAGGAGAGAGGAGGAGGACTGAAGAAGAAGAGAGAGGAGCAAGAGAGAGGAGGAAGAGAGAACTAGAGGAGAGAGAAGGAAGAGTCAGGAGGAAGAGACAGGAGTAAGAGAGAGGAGGAACAGAGAGGAGCAAGAGAGAGGAGCAAGAGAGGGGAAGAGGACAGAGGAGGAAGGGAGAGGAGGAAGAGAGAGGAGGAAGAGGGAGGAGGAAGAGAGATGACGAGGAGAGAGGAGGAAGAGAGAGGAGGAAGAGAGAGGAGGAAGAGAGAGGAAGAGGAGAGAGGAGGAAGAGAGAGGAGGAAGAGAGAGAAGGAAGAGAGATGAGGAGGAGAGAGGAGGAAGAGAGAGGACAAAGAGAGAGGAGGAAGACAGACGAGGATCACAGAGGAGCAAAAGAGAGGAAGAAGAGAGAGGAAGAGGAGAGAGGAGGAAGAGAGAGGAGGAAGAGACTTGAGGAGAAGAGAGGAGGAAGAGTGAGGAGGAAGAGAGAGGAGGAAGAGAGAGGAGGAAGAGAGAGGAAGAGAGAGGAGGAGGAGAGAGGAGGAAGAGAGAGGCGGAAGAGAGAGGAGGGAGAGAGAGGAGGAAGAGAGAGGAGGAAGAGAGAGGAAGAGGGGAGAGGAGCAAGAGAGAGGAGGAAGAGAGAGGAAGAGGCGAGAGGAGGAAGAGAGAGGAAGAGAGATGAGGAAGAGAGAGGAGGAAGAGAGAGGAAGAGGAGAGAGGAGGAAGAGAGAGGAAGAGGAGAAGGAGGAGGATTGAGGAAGAAGAGAGAGGAGCAAGAGAGAGGAGGAAGAGAGAACAAGATGAGAGAGGACGAAGAGAGAGGAGGAAGAGACTGGAGGAAGAGAGAGGAGGAACAGAGACGAGCAAGAGAGAGGAGCAAGAGAGGGGAAGAGGACAGTGGAGGAAGAGAGAGGAGGAAAAGAGAGAAGGAAGAGAGAGGAGGAAGAGAGAGGAGGAAGAGAGAGGAAGAGTGGAGAGGAGGAAGTGAGAGGAGGAAGAGAAAGGAGGAAGAGAGAGGAAGAGAGAGGAGGAAGAGAGAGGAGGAAGAGAGAGGAGCAAGAGAGAGGAGGAAGAGTGAGGAGGAAGAGAGAGGAGGAAGACAGAGGAAGAGAGAGGGGGAAGAGAGAGGAGGAAGAGAGAGGAGGAAGAGAGAGGAAGAGAGAGGAGGAAGAGGGAGGAAGAAGGGAGAGGAGGAAGAGAGAGGAGGAAGAGAGAGGAGGAAGAGATAGGAGGAAGAGAGAAGAAGAAGACAGAGGAGGAAGAGAGAGGAGGAAGAGAGAGGAGGAAGAGAAATGAGGAAGAGAGATGAGGAAGTGACAGGAGGAATAGAGAGGAGGAAGAGAGAGGAGGAAGAGAGAGGAAGAGAGAGGAGGAAGAGAGAGGAAGAAGGGAGAGGAGGAAGAGAGAGGAGGAAGAGAGAGGAGGAAGAGAGAGGAGGAAGAGTGAGGAGAAAGAGAGAGGAGGAAGAGAGAGAAAGAGAGAGGGGGAAGAGAGAGGAGGAAGAGAGAGGAGGAAGAGAGAGGAGGAAGAGAGAGGAAGAGAGAGGAGGAAGAGAGAGCTGGAAGAGAGAGGAGGAAGAGAGAGGAGGAAGAGAGAGGAGGAAGAGAGAGGAAGAGGGGAGAGGAGCAAGAGAGAGAAAGAGAGATGAGGAAGAGAGAGGAGGAAGAGAGAGGAAGAGGAGAGAGGAGGAAGAGAGAGGAAGAGAGATGAGGAAGAGAGAGGAGGAAGAGAGAGGAAGAGGAGAGAGGAGGAAGAGAGAGGAAGAGGAGAAGGAGGAGGACTGAGGAAGAAGAGAGAGGAGCAAGAGAGAGGACGAAGAGAGAACAAGATGAGAGAGGACGAAGAGAGAGGAGGAAGAGACTGGAGGAAGAGAGAGGAGGAACAGAGACGAGCAAGAGAGAGGAGCAAGAGAGGGGAAGAGGACAGTGGAGGAAGAGAGAGGAGGAAAAGAGAGAAGGAAGAGAGAGGAGGAAGAGAGAGGAGGAAGAGAGAGGAAGAGTGGAGAGGAGGAAGAGAGAGGAGGAAGAGAAAGGAGGAAGAGAGAGGAAGAGAGAGGAGGAAGAGAGAGGAGGAAGAGAGAGGAGCAAGAGAGAGGAGGAAGAGTGAGGAGGAAGAGAGAGGAGGAAGACAGAGGAAGAGAGAGGGGGAAGAGAGAGGAGGAAGAGAGAGGAGGAAGAGATAGGAGGAAGAGAGAGTAAGAGAGAGGAGGAAGAGAGAGGAGGAAGAGAGAGGAGGAAGACAGAGGAAGAGAGAGTGGGAAGAGAGAGGAGGAAGAGAGAGGAGGAAGAGATAGGAGGAAGAGAGAGTAAGAGAGAGGAGGAAGAGAGAGGAGGAAGAGAGAGGAGGAAGACAGATGAGGAGGAGAGAGGAGGAAGAGAGAGGAGGAAGAGAGAGGAGGGAGAGAGACGAGGATGAGAGAGCAGCAAGAGTGAGGAGGAAGAGAGAGGAAGAGGAGAGAAGAGGAAGAGAGAGGAGGAAGGGAGAGGAGGAAGAGAGAGGAGGAAGAGAGAGGAAGAGGAGAGAAGAGGAGGAGAGAGGAGGAAGAGAGAGGTGGAAGAGAGAGGAGGAAGAGAGAGGAAGAAGAGAGAGGAGGAAGAGAGAGGAGGAAGAGAGAGGAAGAGGAGAGAATAGGAGGAGAGAGGAGGAAGAGTGAGGAGGAAGAGAGAGGCAGAAGAGAGAGGAGGAAGAGAGAGGAAAAGAGAGAGGAGGAAGAGAGAAGAGGAAGAGAGAGGAGGAAGAGAGAGGAGGAGGAGAGAGGAGGAAGAGAGAGGAGGAAGAGAGAGGAGGAAGAGAGAGGAGGAAGAGAGAGGAGGAAGAGAGAGGAAGAGGAGAGAAGAGGAGGAGAGAGGAGAAAGAGAGAGGAGGAAGAGAGTGGAGGAAGAGAGATGAGGAGGACAGAGGAGGAAGAGAGAGGAGGAAGAGAGACGAGGATGAGAGAGGAGCAAGAGTGAGGAGGAAGAGAGAGGAAGAGAAGAGAGGGGAATAGAGAGGAGGAAGAGAGTGGAGGAAGAGAGAGGAGAAAGAGATAGGAAGAGGATAGAGGAGGAGGAGAGAGGAGGAAGAGAGAGGTAGAAGAGAGAGGAGGAAGAGAGAGGAAGAAGTGAGATGAGGAAGAGAGAGGAGGAAGAGAGAGGAAGAGGAGAGAAGAGGAGGAGAGAGGAGAAAGAGAGAGGAGGAAGAGAGAGGAGGAAGAGGGATCAGGAGGAGAGAGGAGGAAGAGAGAGGAGGAAGAGAGACGAGGATGAGAGAGCAGCAAGAGTGAGGAGGTAGAGAGAGGAAGAGGAGAGAGGAAGAGGAGAGAGGAGGAGGAGAGAGGAGGAGGAGAGAGAAGGAAGAGAGAGGAGGAAGAGAGAGGAAGAGGAAAGAGGAGGAAGAGAGAAGAGGAAGAGAGAGGAGGAAGAGAGAGGAGGAAGAGAGAGGAGGAAGAGAGAGGAGGAAGATAGAGGAAGAGGAGAGAGGAGGAGGAGACAGGAGGAAGAGAGAGGTGGAAGAGAGAGGAGGAAGAGAGAGGAAAAGAGAGAGGAGGAAGAGAGAGGAGGAAGAGAGAGGAGGAAGAGAGAGGAGGAAGAGAGATGAGGAGGAGAGAGGAGGAAGAGAGAGGAAGAGGAGAGAAGAGGAGGAGAGAGGAGGAAGAGAGAGGAGGAAGAGAGAGGAGGAAGAGAGAGGAGGAAGAGAGATGAGGAGGACAGAGGAGGAAGAGAGAGGAGGAAGAGAGAGGTGGAAGAGAGAGGAAGAGGAGAGAAGAGGAGGAGAGAGGAGGAAGAGAGAGGAGGAAGAGTGAGGAGGAAGAGAGAGGGAGAAGAGAGAGGAGGAAGAGAGAGGAAAAGAGAGAGGAGGAAGAGAGAAGAGGAAGAGAGAGGAGGAAGAGAGAGGAGGAGGAGAGAGGAGGAAGAGAGAGGAGGAGGAGAGAGGAGGAAGAGAGAGGAGGAAGAGAGAGGAGGAAGAGAGAGGAGGAAGAGAGAGGAGGAAGAGAGAGTAAGAGGAGAGAAGAGGAGGAGAGAGGAGGAAGAGAGAGGAGGAAGAGAGTGGAGGAAGAGAGATGAGGAGGACAGAGGAGGAAGAGAGAGGAGGGAGAGAGACGAGGATGAGAGAGGAGCAAGAGTGAGGAGGAAGAGAGAGGAAGAGAAGAGAGGGGAAGAGAGAGGAGGAAGAGAGTGGAGGAAGATAGAGGAGGAAGAGAGAGGAAGAGGATAGAGGAGGAGGATAGAGGAGGAAGAGTGAGGAAGAGAAGAGAGGGGAAGAGAGAGGAGGAAGAGAGTGGAGGAAGATAGAGGAGGAAGAGAGAGGAAGAGGATAGAGGAGGAGGATAGAGGAGGAAGAGAGAGGTGGAAGAGAGAGGAAGAGTAGAGCGGAGGAAGAGAGAAGAGGAAGAGAGAGGAGGAAGAGAGAGGAGGAAGTGAGAGGAGCAAGAGTGAGGAGGAAGAGAGAGGAAGAGGAGAGAAGATGAATAGAGAGGAGGAAGAGAGAATTGGAAGAGAGAGGAGGAAGAGAGAGGAGGAAGAGAGAGGAGAAAGAGAGAGGAAGAGGATAGAGGAGGAGGAGAGATGTGGAAGACAGAGGAGGAAGAGAGGGGAAGAATTGTGGGGAGGAAGAGAGAGGAGAAAGAGAGAGGAAGAGGATAGAGGAGGAGGAGAGAGGAGGAAGAGAGAGGTGGAAGAGAGAGGAGGAAGAGAGAGTAAGAAGTGAGAGGAGGAATAGAGAGGAGGAAGAGAGAGGAGGAAGATAGAGGAACAGGAGAGAGGAGGAGGAGAGTGGAGGAAGAGAGGAGGAAGAGAGAGGAGGAAGAGAGAGGAAGAGGATAGAGGAAGAGGAGAGAGGAGGAAGAGAGAGCTGGAAGAGAGAGGAGGAAGAGAGAGGAAGAAGAGAGAGGAGGAAGAGAGAGGAGGAAGAGAGAGGAAGAGGAGAGAGGAGGAGGAGAAAGGAGGAAGAGAGAGGAGGAAGAGAGAGGAGGCAGATAGAGGAAGAGGAGAGAGGAGGAAGAGAGCGGAGGAAGAGAGACGAGGATAAGAGAGGAGCAATAGTGAGGAGTAAGAGAGACGAATAGGAGAGAGGAGGAAGAGAGAGGAGGAAGAGAGAGGAAGAGGAGAGAGGAAGAGGAGAGAGGAGAAGGGCAGAGAAGGAAAAGAGAGGAGGAAGAGAAAGGAAGAGGAGAGAATCTGAAGAGAGAGGAGGAAGAGAGAGGTGGAAGAGAGAGGAGGAATAGAGAGGAAGAGGTTAGATGAAGAGGAGAGAAGAGGAAGAGAGAGGTGGGAGAGAGAGGAGGAAGAGAGAGGAAGAAGAGAGAGGTGGAAGAGAGAGGAGGAAGAGAGAGGAAGAGGAGAGAGGAGGAGGAGAAAGGAGGAAGAGAGAGGAGGAAGAGAGAGGATTAAGATACAGGAAGAGGAGAGAGGAGGAAGAGAGAGGAGGAAGAGAGAGGAGGTAGAGAGTGGAGGAAGAGAGAGGAAGAGGAGAGAATAGGAAGTGAGAGGAGGAAGAGAGAGGAATTGGAGAGCGGAGGAAGAGAGAAGAGGAAGAGGGAGGAGGAAGAGAGAGGAGGAAGAGAAAGGAAGAGGATAGAGGAGGAGGAGAGAGGAGGAAGAGAGAGGTGGAAGAGAGAGGAGGAAGAGAGTGGTGGAAGAGAGAGGAGAAAGAGAGAGGAAGAGGATAGAGGAGGAGGAGAGAGGAGGAAGAGAGAGGTGGAAGAGAGAGGAGGAAGAGAGAGGAAGAAGTGAGAGGAGGAAGAGAGAGGAGGAAGAGAGAGGAAGAGGAGAGAAGAGGAGGAGAGAGGAGAAAGAGAGAGGAGGAAGAGAGAGGAGGAAGAGGGATCAGGAGGAGAGAGGAGGAAGAGAGAGGAGGAAGAGAGACGAGGATGAGAGAGCAGCAAGAGTGAGGAGGTAGAGAGAGGAAGAGGAGAGAGGAAGAGGAGAGAGGAGGAGGAGAGAGGAGGAGGAGAGAGAAGGAAGAGAGAGGAGGAAGAGAGAGGAAGAGGAAAGAGGAGGAAGAGAGAAGAGGAAGAGAGAGGAGGAAGAGAGAGGAGGAAGAGAGAGGAGGAAGAGAGAGGAAGAAGTGAGAGGAGGAAGAGAGAGGAGGAAGAGAGAGGAAGAGGAGAGAAGAGGAGGAGAGAGGAGAAAGAGAGAGGAGGAAGAGAGAGGAGGAAGAGGGATCAGGAGGAGAGAGGAGGAAGAGAGAGGAGGAAGAGAGACGAGGATGAGAGAGCAGCAAGAGTGAGGAGGTAGAGAGAGGAAGAGGAGAGAGGAAGAGGAGAGAGGAGGAGGAGAGAGAAGGAAGAGAGAGGAGGAAGAGAGAGGAAGACGAAAGAGGAGGAAGAGAGAAGAGGAAGAGAGAGGAGGAAGAGAGAGGAGGAAGAGGGATCAGGAGGAGAGAGGAGGAAGAGAGAGGAGGAAGAGAGACGAGGATGAGAGAGCAGCAAGAGTGAGGAGGTAGAGAGAGGAAGAGGAGAGAGGAAGAGGAGAGAGGAGGAGGAGAGAGGAGGAGGAGAGAGAAGGAAGAGAGGGGAGGAAGAGAGAGGAAGAGGAAAGAGGAGGAAGAGAGAAGAGGAAGAGAGAGGAGGAAGAGAGAGGAGGAAGAGAGAGGAGGAAGAGAGAGGAGGAAGATAGAGGAAGAGGAGAGAGGAGGAGGAGAGAGGAGGAAGAGAGAGGTGGAAGAGAGAGGAGGAAGAGAGAGGAAAAGATAGAGGAGGAAGAGAGAGGAGGAAGAGAGAGGAGGAAGAGAGAGGAGGAAGAGAGATGAGGAGGAGAGAGGAGGAAGAGAGAGGAGGAGGAGAGAAGAGGAGGAGAGAGGAGGAAGAGAGAGGTGGAAGAGAGAGGAGGAAGAGAGAGGAAGAAGAGAGAGGAGGAAGAGAGAGGAGGAAGAGAGAGGAAGAGGAGAGAAGAGGAGGAGAGAGGAGGAAGAGTGAGGAGGAAGAGAGAGGCAGAAGAGAGAGGAGGAAGAGAGAGGAAAAGAGAGAGGAGGAAGAGAGAAGAGGAAGAGAGAGGAGGAGGAGAGAGGAGGAAGAGAGAGGAGGAAGAGAGAGGAGGAAGAGAGAGGAGGAAGAGAGAGGAGGAAGAGAGAGGAGGAAGAGAGAGGAGGAAGAGAGAGGAAGAGGAGAGAAGAGGAGGAGAGAGGAGAAAGAGAGAGGAGGAAGAGAGTGGAGGAAGAGAGATGAGGAGGACAGAGGAGGAAGAGAGAGGAGGAAGAGAGACGAGGATGAGAGAGGAGCAAGAGTGAGGAGGAAGAGAGAGGAAGAGAAGAGAGGGGAAGAGAGAGGAGGAAGAGAGTGGAGGAAGAGAGAGGAGAAAGAGAGAGGAAGAGGATAGAGGAGGAGGAGAGAGGAGGAAGAGAGAGGTGGAAGAGAGAGGAGGAAGAGAGATGAAGAAGTGAGAGGAGGAAGAGAGAGGAGGAAGAGAGAGGAAGAGGAGAGAAGAGGAGGAGAGAGGAGAAAGAGAGAGGAGGAAGAGAGAGGAGGAAGAGGGATCAGGAGGAGAGAGGAGGAAGAGAGAGGAGGAAGAGACACGAGGATGAGAGAGCAGCAAGAGTGAGGAGGTAGAGAGAGGAAGAGGAGAGAGGAAGAGGAGAGAGGAGGAGGAGAGAGGAGGAGGAGAGAGAAGTAAGAGAGAGGAGGAAGAGAGAGGAAGAGGAAAGAGGAGGAAGAGAGAAGAGGAAGAGAGAGGAGGAAGAGAGAGGAGGAAGAGAGAGGAGGAAGAGAGAGGAAGAAGTGAGAGGAGGAAGAGAGAGGAGGAAGAGAGAGGAAGAGGAGAGAAGAGGAGGAGAGAGGAGAAAGAGAGAGGAGGAAGAGAGAGGAGGAAGAGGGATCAGGAGGAGAGAGGAGGATGAGAGAGCAGCAAGAGTGAGGAGGTAGAGAGAGGAAGAGGAGAGAGGAAGAAGAGAGAGGAGGAGGAGAGAGAAGGAAGAGAGAGGAGTAAGAGAGAGGAAGAGGAAAGAGGAGGAAGAGAGAAGAGGAAGAGAGAGGAGGAAGAGAGAGGAGGAAGAGAGAGGAGGAAGAGAGAGGAAGAGGAGAGTAGAGGAGGAGAGAGGAGAAAGAGAGAGGAGGAAGAGAGAGGAGGAAGAGGGATCAGGAGGAGAGAGGAGGAAGAGAGACGAGGATGAGAGAGCAGCAAGAGTGAGGAGGTAGAGAGAGGAAGAGGAGAGAGGAAGAGGAGAGAGGAGGAGGAGAGAGGAGGAGGAGAGAGAAGGAAGAGAGAGGAGGAAGAGAGAGGAAGAGGAAAGAGGAGGAAGAGAGAAGAGGAAGAGAGAGGAGGAAGAGAGAGGAGGAAGAGAGAGGAGGAAGAGAGAGGAGGAAGATAGAGGAAGAGGAGAGAGGAGGAGGAGAGAGGAGGAAGAGAGAGTTGGAAGAGAGAGGAGGAAGAGAGAGGAAAAGAGAGAGGAGGAAGAGGGAGGAGGAAGAGAGAGGAGGAAGAGAGAGGAGGAAGAGAGATGAGGAGGAGAGAGGAGGAAGAGAGAGGAAGAGGAGAGAAGAGGAGGAGAGAGGAGGAAGAGAGAGGAGGAAGAGAGAGGAGGAAGAGAGAGGAGGAAGACAGAGGTGGAAGAGAGAGGAAGAGGAGAGAAGAGGAGGAGAGAGGAGGAAGAGAGAGGAGGAAGAGAGAGGAGGAAGAGAGATGAGGAAGACAGAGGAGGAAGAGAGACGAGGATGAGAGAGGAGCAAGAGTGAGGAGGAAGAGAGAGGAAGAGGAGAGAAGAGGAAGAGAGAGGAGGAAGAGAGTGGAGGAAGAGAGAGGAGGAAGAGAGAGGAAGAGGATAGAGGAGGAGGATAGAGGAGGAAGAGAGAGGTGGATGAGAGACGAGGAAGAGAGAGGAAGAAGAGAGAGGAGGAAGAGAGAGGAGGAAGAGAGAGGAAGAGGAAAGAAGAGGAGGAGAGAGGAGGAAGAGAGAGGAGGAAGAGAGAGGAGGAAGAGAGAGAAGGAAGAGAGAGGAGGAAGAGAGATGAATAGGCGAGAGGAGGAAGAGAGAGGAGGAAGAGAGAGGAAGAGGAGAGAGGAGGAGGACAGAGGAGGAGAGAGAAGGAAGAGAGAGGAGGAAGAGAGAGGAAGAGGAGAGAATAGGAAGAGAGAGGAGGAAGAGAGAGGAATTGGAGTGCGGAGGAAGAGAGAAGAGGAAGAGAGAGGAGGAATAGAGAGGAGGAAGAGAGAGGAAGAGGAGACAAGAGGAGGAGAGAGGAGGAAGAGAGAGGGGCAAGAGAAAGGAGGAAGACAGAGGAGGAAGAGAGAGGAAGAGGCGAGAGGAGGAAGAGAGAGGAGGAAGACAGACGAGGATGAGAGAGGAGCAAGAGTGAGGAGGAAGAGAGAGGAAGAGGAGAGAAGAGGAAGAGAGAGGAGGAAGAGAGTGGAGGAAGAGAGAGGAGGCAGAGAGAGGAAGAAGATAGAGGAGGAGGATAGAGGAGGAAGAGAGAGGTGGAAGAGAGAGGAGGAAGAGCGAGGAAGAAGAGAGAGGAGGAAGAGAGAGGAAGAGTTAAGAGGAGGAAGTGAGAGGAGGAAGAAAGAGGAGGAAGAGAGAGGAGGAAGAGAGAGGAAGAGGAGAGAAGAGGAGGAGAGAGGAGGAAGAGAGAGGAGGAAGAGAGAGGAGGAAGACAGATGAGGAGGAGAGAGGAGGAAGAGAGAGGAGGAAGAGAGACGAGGATGAGAGAGTAGCAAGAGTGAGGAGGAAGAGAGACGAGGAAGAGAGAGCAGCAAGAGTGAGGAGGAAGAGAGAGGAATAAGAGAGAGGAGGAAGAGAGAGGAGGAAGAGAGAGGAGGAAGAGACAGGAGGAAGAGAGAGGAGGAAGAGAGAAGAGGAAGAGAGAGGAGGAAGAGAGAGGAGGAGCAGAGAGGAGGAAGAGAGAGGAGGAAGAGAGAGGAGGAAGAGAGAGGAGGAAGAGAGAGGAGGAAGAGAGAGGAAGAGGAGAGAAGAGGAGGAGAGAGGAGGAAGAGAGAGGAGGAAGAGAGAGGAGGAAGAGAGAGGAGGAAGAGAGATGAGGAGGACAGAGGAGGAAGAGAGAGGAGGAAGAGAGAGGTGGAAGAGAGAGGAAGAGGAGAGAAGAGGAGGAGAGAGGAGGAAGAGAGAGGAGGAAGAGAGTGGAGGAAGAGAGATGAGGAGGACAGAGGAGGAAGAGAGAGGAGGAAGAGAGACGAGGATGAGAGAGGAGCAAGAGTGAGGAGGAAGAGAGAGGAAGAGAAGAGAGGGGAAGAGAGAGGAGGAAGAGAGTGGAGGAAGAGAGAGGAGGAAGAGAGAGGAAGAGGATAGAGGAGGAGGATAGAGGAGGAAGAGAGAGGTGGAAGAGAGAGGAAGAGTAGAGCGGAGGAAGAGAGAAGAGGAAGAGAGAGGAGGAAGAGAGAGGAGGAAGTGAGAGGAGCAAGAGTGAGGAGGAAGAGAGAGGAAGAGGAGAGAAGATGAAGAGAGAGGAGGAAGAGAGAATTGGAAGAGAGAGGAGGAAGAGAGAGGAAGAAGTGAGAGGAGGAATAGAGAGGAGGAAGAGAGAGAAGGAAGATAGAGGAACAGGAGAGAGGAGGAGGAGAGTGGTGGAATAGAGGAGGAAGAGAGAGGAGGAAGAGAGAGGAAGAGGAGAGAGGAGGAGGAGAAAGGAGGAAGAGAGAGGAGGAAGAGAGAGGAGGCAGATAGAGGAAGAGGAGAGAGGAGGAAGAGAGCGGAGGAAGAAAGAGGAGGAAGAGAGACGAGGATAAGAGAGGAGCAATAGTGAGGAGTAAGAGAGAGGAAGAGGAGAGAGGAGGAAGAGAGAGGAGGAAGAGAGAGGAAGAGGAGAGAGGAGGAGGAGAGAGGAGGAGGGCAGAGAAGGAAAAGAGAGGAGGAAGAGAAAGGAAGAGGAGAGAATCTGAAGAGAGAGGAGGAAGAGAGAGGTGAAAGAGAGAGGAGGAATAGAGAGGAAGAGGTTAGATGAAGAGGAGAGAAGAGGAAGAGAGAGGTGGGAGAGAGAGGAGGAAGAGAGAGGAAGAAGAGAGAGGTGGAAGAGAGAGGAGGAAGAGAGAGGAAGAGGAGAGAGGAGGAGGAGAAAGGAGGAAGAGAGAGGAGGAAGAGAGAGGATTAAGATACAGGAAGAGGAGAGAGGACGAAGAGAGAGGAGGAAGAGAGAGGAGGTAGAGAGTGGAGGAAGAGAGAGGAAGAGGAGAGAATAGGAAGTGAGAGGAGGAAGAGAGAGGAATTGGAGAGCGGAGGAAGAGAGAAAAGGAAGAGGGAGGAGGAAGAGAGAGGAGGAAGAGAAAGGAAGAGGATAGAGGAGGAGGAGAGAGGAGGAAGAGAGAGGTGGAAGAGAGAGGAGGAAGAGAGAGGTGGAAGAGAGAGGAGGAAGAGAGAGGAGGAAGAGAGATGAGGAGGAGAGAGGAGGAGGAGACAGGAGGAAGAGAGACGAGGAAGAGAGACGAGGATGAGAGAAGAGCAAGAGTGAGGAGGAAAAGAGAGGAAGAAGAGAGAAGATGAAGAGAGATAAGGAAGAGAGAGGAGGAAGAGAGAGGAGGAAGAGAGTCGAGGATGAGAGAGTAGGAAGAGATAGGGGGAAGAGAGAGGAGGAAGCGTGAGGAGGAAGAGAGAGGAACAGGAGAGAGGAGCAAGAGAGAGGAGGAAGAGAGAGGAGGAAGAGAGAGGAGGAAGAGAGAGGAAGAGGAGAGAGGAGGAGAGAGGAGGAAGAGAGAGGTGGAAGAGAGAGGAGGAAGAGAGAGGAAGAGGAGAGAGGCGTAAGAGGGAGAAGAAATAGAGACGAGGAAGAGAGAGGAGGAAGAGAGAGGAGGAAGAGAGATGAGGATGAGAGAGGAGCAAGAGTGAGGAGGAAGAGAGAGGAAGAGGAAAGAAGAGGAAGAGAGAGGAGGAAGAGAGTGGAGGAAGAGAGAGGAGGAAGAGAGAGAAAGAGGATAGAGGAGAAGGATAGAGGAGGAAGAGAGAGGTGGAAGAGAGAGGAGGAAGAGAGAGGAAGAAGTGAGAGGAGGAAGAGAGAGGAGGAAGAGAGAGGAAGAGGAGAGAAGAGGAGGAGAGAGGAGGAAGAGAGAGGAGGAAGAGAGAGGAGGAAGAGAGAGGAGGAAGAGAGATGAAGAGGCGAGAGGAGGAAGAGAGAGGAGGAAGAGAGACGAGGATGAGAGAGGAGCATGAGTGAGGTGGAAGAGAGAGGAAGAGGAGAGAAGAGGAAGAGAGAGGAGGAAGAGAGAGTAAGAGGAGAGCGGAGGAAGAGAGAATAGGAAGAGAGAGGAGGAAGAGAGAGGAGGAAGTGAGAGGAGCAACAGTGAGGAGGAAGAGAGAGGAAGAGGAGAGAAGATGAAGAGAGCGGAGGAAGAGAGAAGAGGAAGAGAGAGGAAGAAGACAGATGAGGAGGAGAGCGGAGGAAGAGAGAGGAGGAAGAGAGAGGAGGAAGAGAGACGAGGATGAGAGAGCAGCAAGAGTGAGGAGGAAGAGAGAGGAAGAGGAGAGAAGAGGAAGAGAGAGGAGGAAGAGAGAGGAGAGGAGGAAGACAGATGACGAGGAGAGAGGAGAAGAGAGAGGAAGAGTTAAGAGGAGGAAGAGAGAGGAGGAAGAGAGAGGAGGAAGAGAGAGGAGGAAGATAGAGGAAGAGGAGAGAGGAGGAGGAGAGAGGAGGAAGAGAGAGGTGGAAGAGAGAGGAGGAAGAGAGAGGAAAAGAGAGAGGAGGAAGAGAGAGGAGGAAGAGAGAGGAGGAAGAGAGAGGAGGAAGAGAGATGAGGAGGAGAGAGGAGGAAGAGAGAGGAAGAGGAGAGAAGAGGAGGAGAGAGGAGGAAGAGAGAGGAGGAAGAGAGAGGAGGAAGAGAGAGGAGGAAGAGAGAGGTGGGAAGAGAGAGGAAGAGGAGAGAAGAGGAGGAGAGAGGAGGAAGAGAGTGGAGGAAGAGAGAGGAGGAAGAGAGAGGAGGAAGAGAGATGAGGAGGACAGAGGAGGAAGAGAGACGAGGATGAGAGAGGAGCAAGAGTGAGGAGGAAGAGAGAGGAAGAGGAGAGAAGAGGAAGAGAGAGGAGGAAGAGAGTGGAGGAAGAGAGAGGAGGAAGAGAGAGGAAGAGGATAGAGGAGGAGGATAGAGGAGGAAGAGAGAGGTGGATGAGAGACGAGGAAGAGAGAGGAAGAAGAGAGAGGAGGAAGAGAGAGGAGGAAGAGAGAGGAAGAGGAAAGAAGTGGAGGAGAGAGGAGGAAGAGAGAGGAGGAAGAGAGAGGAGGAAGAGAGAGAAGGAAGAGAGAGGAGGAAGAGAGATGAATAGGCGAGAGGAGGAAGAGAGAGGAGGAAGAGAGACGAGGATGAGAGAGGAGCAAGAGTGAGGTGGAAGAGAGAGGAAGAGAAGAGAAGAGGAAGAGAGAGGAGGAAGAGAGTGGAGGAAGAGAGAGGAGGAAGAGAGAGTAAGAAGAGAGAGGAGGAAGAGAGAGGAAGTGTAGAGAGGAGGAAGAGAGAGGAGGAAGAGAGAGGAGGAAGAGAGAGGAGGAAGAGAGAGGAGGAAGGGAGAGGAGCAAGAGTGAGGAGGATGAGAGAGGAAGAGGAGAGAAGATGAAGAGAGAGGAGAAGAGAGAAGAGGAATAGAGAGGAGAAGAGAGAGGAGGAAGCTAGAGAAGAAAGAGAGAGGAAGAGGATAGAGGAGGAGGAGAGAGGTGGAAGAGAGATGAGGAAGAGAGGGGAAGAAGTGAGAGGAGGAAGAGAGAGTAGAAAGAGAGAGGAAGAGGATAGAGAAGGAGGAGAGAGGAGGAAGAGAGAGGTGGAAGAGAGAGGAGGAAGAGAGAGGAAGAAGTGAGAGGAGGAAGAGAGAGGAGGAAGAGAGAGGAAGAGGAGAGAAGAGGAGGAGAGAGGAGGAAGAGAGGAGGAAGAGAGAGGAGGAAGAGGGATCAGGAGGAGAGACGAGGAAGAGAGAGGAGGAAGAGAGACGAGGATGAGAGAGCAGCAAGAGTGAGGAGGTAGAGAGAGGAAGAGGAGAGAGGAAGAGGAGAGAGGAGGAGGAGAGAGGAGGAGGAGAGAGAAGGAAGAGAGAGAGAAGAGAGAGGAAGAGGAAAGAGGAGGAAGAGAGAAGAGGAAGAGAGAGGAGGAAGAGAGAGGAGGAAGAGAGAGGAGGAAGAGAGAAGAGGAAGAGAGAGGAAGAAGTGAGAGGAGGAAGAGAGAGGAGGAAGAGAGAGGAAGAGGAGAGAAGAGGAGGAGAGAGGAGAAAGAGAGAGGAGGAAGAGAGAGGAGGAAGAGGGATCAGGAGGAGAGAGGAGGAAGAGAGAGGAGGAAGAGAGACGAGGATGAGAGAGCAGCAAGAGTGAGGAGGTAGAGAGAGGAAGAGGAGAGAGGAAGAGGAGAGAGGAGGAGGAGAGAGGAGGAGGAGAGAGAAGGAAGAGAGAGGAGGAAGAGAGAGGAAGAGGAAAGAGGAGGAAGAGAGAAGAGGAAGAGAGAGGAGGAAGAGAGAGGAGGAAGAGAGAGGAGGAAGAGAGAGGAGGAAGATAGAGGAAGAGGAGAGAGGAGGAGGAGAGAGGAGGAAGAGAGAGGTGGAAGAGAGAGGATAAAGAGAGAGGAAAAGAGAGAGGAGGAAGAGAGAGGAGGAAGAGAGAGGAGGAAGAGAGAGGAGGAAGAGAGATGAGGAGGAGAGAGGAGGAAGAGAGAGGAAGAGGAGAGAAGAGGAGGAGAGAGGAGGAAGAGAGAGGAGGAAGAGAGAGGAGGAAGAGAGAGGAGGAAGAGAGAGGTGGAAGAGAGAGGAAGAGGAGAGAAGAGGAATAGAGAGGAAGAGGAGAGAGGAGGAAGAGAGAGGAGGAAGAGATAGGAGGAAGAGAGATGAGGAGGACAGAGGAGGAAGAGAGACGAGGATGAGAGAGGAGCAAGAGTGAGGAGGAAGAGAGAGGAAGAGGAGAGAAGAGGTAGAGAGAGGAGGAAGAGAGTGGAGGAAGAGAGAGGAGGAAGAGAGAGGAAGAGGATAGAGGAGGAGGATAGAGGAGGAAGAGAGAGGTGGATGAGAGACGAGGAAGAGAGAGGAAGAAGAGAGAGGAGGAAGAGAGAGGAGGAAGAGAGAGGAAGAGGAAAGAAGAGGAGGAGAGAGGAGGAAGAGAGAGGAGAAGAGAGAGGAGAAGAGAGAGAAGGAAGAGAGAGGAGGAAGAGAGATGAATAGGCGAGAGGAGGAAGAGAGAGGAGGAAGAGAGACGAGGATGAGAGAGGAGCAAGAGTGAGGTGGAAGAGAGATGAAGAGAAGAGAAGAGGAAGAGAGAGGAGGAAGAGAGTGGAGGAAGAGAGAGGAGGAAGAGAGAGGAAGAAGATAGAGGAGGAAGAGAGAGGAAGAGTAGAGAGGAGGAAGAGAGAGGAGGAAGAGAGAGGAAGAAGAGAGAGGAGGAAGAGAGAGGAGGAAGGGAGAGGAGCAAGAGTGAGGAGGATGAGAGAGGAAGAGAAGAGAAGATGAAGAGAGAGGAGGAAGAGAGAAGAGGAATAGAGTGGAGGAAGAGGATAGAGGAGGAGGAGAGAGGTGGAAGAGAGATGAGGAAGAGAGGGGAAGAAGTGAGAGGAGGAAGAGAGAGGAGAAAGAGAGAGGAAGAGGATAGAGAAGGAGGAGAGAGGAGGAAGAGAGAGGTGGAAGAGAGAGGAGGAAGAGAGAGGAAGAAGTGAGAGGAGGAAGAGAGAGGAGGAAGAGAGAGGAGGAAGAGAGAGGAGGAAGAGAGAGGAGGAAGAGAGAGGAAGAGGGGAGCGGAGGAAGAGAGAAGAGGAAGAGAGAGGAGGAAGAGACAGGAGGAAGTGAGAGGAGCAAGAGTAAGGAGGAAGAGAGAGGAAGAGGAGAGAAAATGAAGAGAGCGGAGGAAGAGAGAAGAGGAAGAGAGAGGAGGAAGAGAGAGGAGGAAGTGAGAGGAGCAAGAGTGAGGAGGAAGACAGAGGAGAAAGAGAGAGGAAGAGGATAGAGGAGGAGGAGAGAGGAGGAAGAGAGAGGTGGAAGAGAGAGGAGGAAGAGAGAGTAAGAAGTGAGAGGAGGAATAGAGAGGAGGAAGAGAGAGGAGGAAGATAGAGGAACAGGAGAGAGGAGGAGGAGAGTGGTGGAAGAGAGGAGGAAGAGAGAGGAGGAAGAGAGAGGAAGAGGATAGAGGAAGAGGAGAGAGGAGGAAGAGAGAGGTGGAAGAGAGAGGAGGAAGAGAGAGGAAGAAGAGAGAGGAGGAAGAGAGAGGAGGAAGAGAGAGGAAGAGGAGAGAGGAGGAGGAGAAAGGAGGAAGAGAGAGGAGGAAGAGAGAGGAGGCAGATAGAGGAAGAGGAGAGAGGAGGAAGAGAGCGGAGGAAGAGAGACGAGGATAAGAGAGGAGCAATAGTGAGGAGTAAGAGAGACGAATAGGAGAGAGGAGGAAGAGAGAGGAGGAAGAGAGAGGAAGAGGAGAGAGGAAGAGGAGAGAGGAGAAGGGCAGAGAAGGAAAAGAGAGGAGGAAGAGAAAGGAAGAGGAGAGAATCTGAAGAGAGAGGAGGAAGAGAGAGGTGGAAGAGAGAGGAGGAATAGAGAGGAAGAGGTTAGATGAAGAGGAGAGCAGAGGAAGAGAGAGGTGGGAGAGAGAGGAGGAAGAGAGAGGAAGAAGAGAGAGGTGGAAGAGAGAGGAGGAAGAGAGAGGAAGAGGAGAGAGGAGGAGGAGAAAGGAGGAAGAGAGAGGAGGAAGAGAGAGGATTAAGATACAGGAAGAGGAGAGAGGAGGAAGAGAGAGGAGGAAGAGAGAGGAGGTAGAGAGTGGAGGAAGAGAGAGGAAGAGGAGAGAATAGGAAGTGAGAGGAGGAAGAGAGAGGAATTGGAGAGCGGAGGAAGAGAGAAGAGGAAGAGGGAGGAGGAAGAGAGAGGAGGAAGAGAAAGGAAGAGGATAGAGGAGGAGGAGAGAGGAGGAAGAGAGAGGTGGAAGAGAGAGGAGGAAGAGAGTGGTGGAAGAGAGAGGAGAAAGAGAGAGGAAGAGGATAGAGGAGGAGGAGAGAGGAGGAAGAGAGAGGTGGAAGAGAGAGGAGGAAGAGAGAGGAAGAAGTGAGAGGAGGAAGAGAGAGGAGGAAGAGAGAGGAAGAGGAGAGAAGAGGAGGAGAGAGGAGAAAGAGAGAGGAGGAAAAGAGAGGAGGAAGAGGGATCAGGAGGAGAGAGGAGGAAGAGAGAGGAGGAAGAGAGACGAGGATGAGAGAGCAGCAAGAGTGAGGAGGTAGAGAGAGGAAGAGGAGAGAGGAAGAGGAGAGAGGAGGAGGAGAGAGGAGGAGGAGAGAGAAGGAAGAGAGAGGAGGAAGAGAGAGGAAGAGGAAAGAGGAGGAAGAGAGAAGAGGAAGAGAGAGGAGGAAGAGAGAGGAGGAAGAGAGAGGAGGAAGAGAGAGGAAGAAGTGAGAGGAGGAAGAGAGAGGAGGAAGAGAGAGGAAGAGGAGAGAAGAGGAGGAGAGAGGAGAAAGAGAGAGGAGGAAGAGAGAGGAGGAAGAGGGATCAGGAGGAGAGAGGAGGAAGAGAGAGGAGGAAGAGAGACGAGGATGAGAGAGCAGCAAGAGTGAGGAGGTAGAGAGAGGAAGAGGAGAGAGGAAGAGGAGAGAGGAGGAGGAGAGAGAAGGAAGAGAGAGGAGGAAGAGAGAGGAAGACGAAAGAGGAGGAAGAGAGAAGAGGAAGAGAGAGGAGGAAGAGAGAGGAGGAAGAGGGATCAGGAGGAGAGAGGAGGAAGAGAGAGGAGGAAGAGAGACGAGGATGAGAGAGCAGCAAGAGTGAGGAGGTAGAGAGAGGAAGAGGAGAGAGGAAGAGGAGAGAGGAGGAGGAGAGAGGAGGAGGAGGAGAGAGAAGGAAGAGAGGGGAGGAAGAGAGAGGAAGAGGAAAGAGGAGGAAGAGAGAAGAGGAAGAGAGAGGAGGAAGAGAGAGGAGGAAGAGAGAGGAGGAAGAGAGAGGAGGAAGATAGAGGAAGAGGAGAGAGGAGGAGGAGAGAGGAGGAAGAGAGAGGTGGAAGAGAGTGGAGGAAGAGAGATGAGGAGGACAGAGGAGGAAGAGAGAGGAGGAAGAGAGACGAGGATGAGAGAGGAGCAAGAGTGAGGAGGAAGAGAGAGGAAGAGAAGAGAGGGGAATAGAGAGGAGGAAGAGAATGGAGGAAGAGAGAGGAGAAAGAGATAGGAAGAGGATAGAGGAGGAGGAGAGAGGAGGAGAGAGAGGTAGAAGAGAGAGGAGGAAGAGAGAGGAAGAAGTGAGATGAGGAAGAGAGAGGAGGAAGAGAGAGGAAGAGGAGAGAAGAGGAGGAGAGAGGAGAAAGAGAGAGGAGGAAGAGAGAGGAGGAAGAGGGATCAGGAGGAGAGAGGAGGAAGAGAGAGGAGGAAGAGAGACGAGGATGAGAGAGCAGCAAGAGTGAGGAGGTAGAGAGAGGAAGAGGAGAGAGGAAGAGGAGAGAGGAGGAGGAGAGAGGAGGAGGAGAGAGAAGGAAGAGAGAGGAGGAAGAGAGAGGAAGAGGAAAGAGGAGGAAGAGAGAAGAGGAAGAGAGAGGAGGAAGAGAGAGGAGGAAGAGAGAGGAGGAAGAGAGAGTAGGAAGATAGAGGAAGAGGAGAGAGGAGGAGGAGACAGGAGGAAGAGAGAGGTGGAAGAGAGAGGAGGAAGAGAGAGGAAAAGAGAGAGGAGGAAGAGAGAGGAGGAAGAGAGAGGAGGAAGAGAGATGAGGAGGAGAGAGGAGGAAGAGAGAGGAAGAGGAGAGAAGAGGAGGAGAGAGGAGGAAGAGAGAGGAGGAAGAGAGAGGAGGAAGAGAGAGGAGGAAGAGAGATGAGGAGGACAGAGGAGGAAGAGAGAGGAGGAAGAGAGAGGTGGAAGAGAGAGGAAGAGGAGAGAAGAGGAGGAGAGAGGAGGAAGAGAGAGGAGGAAGAGTGAGGAGGAAGAGAGAGGGAGAAGAGAGAGGAGGAAGAGAGAGGAAAAGAGAGAGGAGGAAGAGAGAAGAGGAAGAGAGAGGAGGAAGAGAGAGGAGGAGGAGAGAGGAGGAAGAGAGAGGAGGAAGAGAGAGGAGGAAGAGAGAGGAGGAAGAGAGAGGAGGAAGAGAGAGGAGGAAGAGAGAGGAGGAAGAGAGAGTAAGAGGAGAGAAGAGGAGGAGAGAGGAGGAAGAGAGAGGAGGAAGAGAGTGGAGGAAGAGAGATGAGGAGGACAGAGGAGGAAGAGAGAGGAGGAAGAGAGACGAGGATGAGAGAGGAGCAAGAGTGAGGAGGAAGAGAGAGGAAGAGAAGAGAGGGGAAGAGAGAGGAGGAAGAGAGTGGAAGAAGATAGAGGAGGAAGAGAGAGGAAGAGGATAGAGGAGGAGGATAGAGGAGGAAGAGAGAGGTGGAAGAGAGAGGAAGAGTAGAGCGGAGGAAGAGAGAAGAGGAAGAGAGAGGAGGAAGAGAGAGGAGGAAGTGAGAGGAGCAAGAGTGAGGAGGAAGAGAGAGGAAGAGGAGAGAAGATGAATAGAGAGGAGGAAGAGAGAATTGGAAGAGAGAGGAGGAAGAGAGAGGAGGAAGAGAGAGGAGAAAGAGAGAGGAAGAGGATAGAGGAGGAGGAGAGATGTGGAAGACAGAGGAGGAAGAGAGGGGAAGAATTGTGGGGAGGAAGAGAGAGGAGAAAGAGAGAGGAAGAGGATAGAGGAGGAGGAGAGAGGAGGAAGAGAGAGGTGGAAGAGAGAGGAGGAAGAGAGAGGAAGAAGTGAGAGGAGGAAGAGAGAGGAGGAAGAGAGAGGAAGAGGAGAGAAGAGGAGGAGAGAGGAGAAAGAGAGAGGAGGAAGAGAGAGGAGGAAGAGGGATCAGGAGGAGAGAGGAGGAAGAGAGAGGAGGAAGAGAGACGAGGATGAGAGAGCAGCAAGAGTGAGGAGGTAGAGAGAGGAAGAGGAGAGAGGAAGAGGAGAGAGGAGGAGGAGAGAGGAGGAGGAGAGAGAAGGAAGAGAGAGGAGGAAGAGAGAGGAAGAGGAAAGAGGAGGAAGAGAGAAGAGGAAGAGAGAGGAGGAAGAGAGAGGAGGAAGAGAGAGGAGGAAGAGAGAGGAAGAAGTGAGAGGAGGAAGAGAGAGGAGGAAGAGAGAGGAAGAGGAGAGAAGAGGAGGAGAGAGGAGAAAGAGAGAGGAGGAAGAGAGAGGAGGAAGAGGGATCAGGAGGAGAGAGGAGGAAGAGAGAGGAGGAAGAGAGACGAGGATGAGAGAGCAGCAAGAGTGAGGAGGTAGAGAGAGGAAGAGGAGAGAGGAAGAGGAGAGAGGAGGAGGAGAGAGAAGGAAGAGAGAGGAGGAAGAGAGAGGAAGACGAAAGAGGAGGAAGAGAGAAGAGGAAGAGAGAGGAGGAAGAGAGAGGAGGAAGAGGGATCAGGAGGAGAGAGGAGGAAGAGAGAGGAGGAAGAGAGACGAGGATGAGAGAGCAGCAAGAGTGAGGAGGTAGAGAGAGGAAGAGGAGAGAGGAAGAGGAGAGAGGAGGAGGAGAGAGGAGGAGGAGAGAGAAGGAAGAGAGGGGAGGAAGAGAGAGGAAGAGGAAAGAGGAGGAAGAGAGAAGAGGAAGAGAGAGGAGGAAGAGAGAGGAGGAAGAGAGAGGAGGAAGAGAGAGGAGGAAGATAGAGGAAGAGGAGAGAGGAGGAGGAGAGAGGAGGAAGAGAGAGGTGGAAGAGAGAGGAGGAAGAGAGAGGAAAAGATAGAGGAGGAAGAGAGAGGAGGAAGAGAGAGGAGGAAGAGAGAGGAGGAAGAGAGATGAGGAGGAGAGAGGAGGAAGAGAGAGGAGGAGGAGAGAAGAGGAGGAGAGAGGAGGAAGAGAGAGGTGGAAGAGAGAGGAGGAAGAGAGAGGAAGAAGAGAGAGGAGGAAGAGAGAGGAGGAAGAGAGAGGAAGAGGAGAGAAGAGGAGGAGAGAGGAGGAAGAGTGAGGAGGAAGAGAGAGGCAGAAGAGAGAGGAGGAAGAGAGAGGAAAAGAGAGAGGAGGAAGAGAGAAGAGGAAGAGAGAGGAGGAGGAGAGAGGAGGAAGAGAGAGGAGGAAGAGAGAGGAGGAAGAGAGAGGAGGAAGAGAGAGGAGGAAGAGAGAGGAGGAAGAGAGAGGAAGAGGAGAGAAGAGGAGGAGAGAGGAGAAAGAGAGAGGAGGAAGAGAGTGGAGGAAGAGAGATGAGGAGGACAGAGGAGGAAGAGAGAGGAGGAAGAGAGACGAGGATGAGAGAGGAGCAAGAGTGAGGAGGAAGAGAGAGGAAGAGAAGAGAGGGGAAGAGAGAGGAGGAAGAGAGTGGAGGAAGAGAGAGGAGAAAGAGAGAGGAAGAGGATAGAGGAGGAGGAGAGAGGAGGAAGAGAGAGGTGGAAGAGAGAGGAGGAAGAGAGATGAAGAAGTGAGAGGAGGAAGAGAGAGGAGGAAGAGAGAGGAAGAGGAGAGAAGAGGAGGAGAGAGGAGAAAGAGAGAGGAGGAAGAGAGAGGAGGAAGAGGGATCAGGAGGAGAGAGGAGGAAGAGAGAGGAGGAAGAGACACGAGGATGAGAGAGCAGCAAGAGTGAGGAGGTAGAGAGAGGAAGAGGAGAGAGGAAGAGGAGAGAGGAGGAGGAGAGAGGAGGAGGAGAGAGAAGTAAGAGAGAGGAGGAAGAGAGAGGAAGAGGAAAGAGGAGGAGAGAGAAGAGGAAGAGAGAGGAGGAAGAGAGAGGAGGAAGAGAGAGGAGGAAGAGAGAGGAAGAAGTGAGAGGAGGAAGAGAGAGGAGGAAGAGAGAGGAAGAGGAGAGAAGAGGAGGAGAGAGGAGAAAGAGAGACGAGGATGAGAGAGCAGCAAGAGTGAGGAGGTAGAGAGAGGAAGAGGAGAGAGGAAGAGGAGAGAGGAGGAGGAGAGAGAAGGAAGAGAGAGGAGTAAGAGAGAGGAAGAGGAAAGAGGAGGAAGAGAGAAGAGGAAGAGAGAGGAGGAAGAGAGAGGAGGAAGAGAGAGGAGGAAGAGAGAGGAAGAAGTGAGAGGAGGAAGAGAGAGGAGGAAGAGAGAGGAAGAGGAGAGTAGAGGAGGAGAGAGGAGAAAGAGAGAGGAGGAAGAGAGAGGAGGAAGAGGGATCAGGAGGAGAGAGGAGGAAAGAGAGAGGAGGAAGAGAGACGAGGATGAGAGAGCAGCAAGAGTGAGGAGGTAGAGAGAGGAAGAGTTAAGAGGAGGAAGTGAGAGGAGGAAGAAAGAGGAGGAAGAGAGAGGAGGAAGAGAGAGGAAGAGGAGAGAAGAGGAGGAGAGAGGAGGAAGAGAGAGGAGGAAGAGAGAGGAGGAAGACAGATGAGGAGGAGAGAGGAGGAAGAGAGAGGAGGAAGAGAGACGAGGATGAGAGAGTAGCAAGAGTGAGGAGGAAGAGAGACGAGGAAGAGAGAGCAGCAAGAGTGAGGAGGAAGAGAGAGGAATAAGAGAGAGGAGGAAGAGAGAGGAGGAAGAGAGAGGAGCAAGAGAGACGAGGATGAGAGAGCAGCAAGAGTGAGGAGGAAGAGAGAGGAAGAGGAGAGAAGAGGAAGAGAGAGGAGGAAGAGAGAGGAGGAAGAGAGAGGAGGAAGAGAGAGGAGGAAGAGAGAAGAGGAAGAGAGAGAGGAGAGAGAGAGGAGGAGCAGAGAGGAGGAAGAGAGAGGAGGAAGAGAGAGGAGGAAGAGAGAGGAGGAAGAGAGAGGAGGAAGAGAGAGGAAGAGGAGAGAAGAGGAGGAGAGAGGAGGAAGAGAGAGGAGGAAGAGAGAGGAGGAAGAGAGAGGAGGAAGAGAGATGAGGAGGACAGAGGAGGAAGAGAGAGGAGGAAGAGAGAGGTGGAAGAGAGAGGAAGAGGAGAGAAGAGGAGGAGAGAGGAGGAAGAGAGAGGAGGAAGAGAGTGGAGGAAGAGAGATGAGGAGGACAGAGGAGGAAGAGAGAGGAGGAAGAGAGACGAGGATGAGAGAGGAGCAAGAGTGAGGAGGAAGAGAGAGGAAGAGAAGAGAGGGGAAGAGAGAGGAGGAAGAGAGTGGAGGAAGAGAGAGGAGGAAGAGAGAGGAAGAGGATAGAGGAGGAGGATAGAGGAGGAAGAGAGAGGTGGAAGAGAGAGGAAGAGTAGAGCGGAGGAAGAGAGAAGAGGAAGAGAGAGGAGGAAGAGAGAGGAGGAAGTGAGAGGAGCAAGAGTGAGGAGGAAGAGAGAGGAAGAGGAGAGAAGATGAAGAGAGAGGAGGAAGAGAGAATTGGAAGATAGAGGAGGAAGACAGAGGAAGAGGAGAGAGAAGTAAGAGAGAGGAGGAAGAGAGAGGAGGAAGATAGAGGAACAGGAGAGAGGAGGAGGAGAGTGGTGGAAGAGAGGAGGAAGAGAGAGGAGGAAGAGAGAGGAAGAGGAGAGAGGAGGAGGAGAAAGGAGGAAGAGAGAGGAGGAAGAGAGAGGAGGCAGATAGAGGAAGAGGAGAGAGGAGGAAGAGAGCGGAGGAAGAAAGAGGAGGAAGAGAGACGAGGATAAGAGAGGAGCAATAGTGAGGAGTAAGAGAGAGGAAGAGGAGAGAGGAGGAAGAGAGAGGAGGAAGAGAGAGGAAGAGGAGAGAGGAGGAGGAGAGAGGAGGAGGGCAGAGAAGGAAAAGAGAGGAGGAAGAGAAAGGAAGAGGAGAGAATCTGAAGAGAGAGGAGGAAGAGAGAGGTGAAAGAGAGAGGAGGAATAGAGAGGAAGAGGTTAGATGAAGAGGAGAGAAGAGGAAGAGAGAGGTGGGAGAGAGAGGAGGAAGAGAGAGGAAGAAGAGAGAGGTGGAAGAGAGAGGAGGAAGAGAGAGGAAGAGGAGAGAGGAGGAGGAGAAAGGAGGAAGAGAGAGGAGGAAGAGAGAGGATTAAGATACAGGAAGAGGAGAGAGGACGAAGAGAGAGGAGGAAGAGAGAGGAGGTAGAGAGTGGAGGAAGAGAGAGGAAGAGGAGAGAATAGGAAGTGAGAGGAGGAAGAGAGAGGAATTGGAGAGCGGAGGAAGAGAGAAAAGGAAGAGGGAGGAGGAAGAGAGAGGAGGAAGAGAAAGGAAGAGGATAGAGGAGGAGGAGAGAGGAGGAAGAGAGAGGTGGAAGAGAGAGGAGGAAGAGAGAGGTGGAAGAGAGAGGAGGAAGAGAGAGGAGGAAGAGAGATGAGGAGGAGAGAGGAGGAGGAGACAGGAGGAAGAGAGACGAGGAAGAGAGACGAGGATGAGAGAAGAGCAAGAGTGAGGAGGAAAAGAGAGGAAGAAGAGAGAAGATGAAGAGAGATAAGGAAGAGAGAGGAGGAAGAGAGAGGAGGAAGAGAGTCGAGGATGAGAGAGTAGGAAGAGATAGGGGGAAGAGAGAGGAGGAAGCGTGAGGAGGAAGAGAGAGGAACAGGAGAGAGGAGCAAGAGAGAGGAGGAAGAGAGAGGAGGAAGAGAGAGGAGGAAGAGAGAGGAAGAGGAGAGAGGAGGAGAGAGGAGGAAGAGAGAGGTGGAAGAGAGAGGAGGTAGAGAGAGGAAGAGGAGAGAGGAGTAAGAGGGAGAAGAAATAGAGACGAGGAAGAGAGAGGAGGAAGAGAGAGGAGGAAGAGAGAGGAGGAAGAGAGATGAGGATGAGAGAGGAGCAAGAGTGAGGAGGAAGAGAGAGGAAGAGGAGAGAAGAGGAAGAGAGAGGAGGAAGAGAGTGGAGGAAGAGAGAGGAGGAAGAGAGAGAAAGAGGATAGAGGAGAAGGATAGAGGAGGAAGAGAGAGGTGGAAGAGAGAGGAGGAAGAGAGAGGAAGAAGTGAGAGGAGGAAGAGAGAGGAGGAAGAGAGAGGAAGAGGAGAGAAGAGGAGGAGAGAGGAGGAAGAGAGAGGAGGAAGAGAGAGGAGGAAGAGAGAGGAGGAAGAGAGATGAAGAGGCGAGAGGAGGAAGAGAGAGGAGGAAGAGAGACGAGGATGAGAGAGGAGCATGAGTGAGGTGGAAGAGAGAGGAAGAGGAGAGAAGAGGAAGAGAGAGGAGGAAGAGAGAGTAAGAGGAGAGCGGAGGAAGAGAGAATAGGAAGAGAGAGGAGGAAGAGAGAGGAGGAAGTGAGAGGAGCATGAGTGAGGTGGAAGAGAGAGGAAGAGGAGAGAAGAGGAAGAGAGAGGAGGAAGAGAGAGGAGGAAGACAGATGACGAGGAGAGAGGAGGAAGAGAGAGGAAGAGTTAAGAGGAGGAAGAGAGAGGAGGAAGAGAGAGGAGGAAGAGAGAGGAGGAAGATAGAGGAAGAGGAGAGAGGAGGAGGAGAGAGGAGGAAGAGAGAGGTGGAAGAGAGAGGAGGAAGAGAGAGGAAAAGAGAGAGGAGGAAGAGAGAGGAGGAAGAGAGAGGAGGAAGAGAGAGGAGGAAGAGAGATGAGGAGGAGAGAGGAGGAAGAGAGAGGAAGAGGAGAGAAGAGGAGGAGAGAGGAGGAAGAGAGAGGAGGAAGAGAGAGGAGGAAGAGAGAGGAGGAAGAGAGAGGTGGAAGAGAGAGGAAGAGGAGAGAAGAGGAGGAGAGAGGAGGAAGAGAGTGGAGGAAGAGAGAGGAGGAAGAGAGAGGAGGAAGAGAGATGAGGAGGACAGAGGAGGAAGAGAGACGAGGATGAGAGAGGAGCAAGAGTGAGGAGGAAGAGAGAGGAAGAGGAGAGAAGAGGAAGAGAGAGGAGGAAGAGAGTGGAGGAAGAGAGAGGAGGAAGAGAGAGGAAGAGGATAGAGGAGGAGGATAGAGGAGGAAGAGAGAGGTGGATGAGAGACGAGGAAGAGAGAGGAAGAAGAGAGAGGAGGAAGAGAGAGGAGGAAGAGAGAGGAAGAGGAAAGAAGTGGAGGAGAGAGGAGGAAGAGAGAGGAGGAAGAGAGAGGAGGAAGAGAGAGAAGGAAGAGAGAGGAGGAAGAGAGATGAATAGGCGAGAGGAGGAAGAGAGAGGAGGAAGAGAGACGAGGATGAGAGAGGAGCAAGAGTGAGGTGGAAGAGAGAGGAAGAGAAGAGAAAAGGAAGAGAGAGGAGGAAGAGAGTGGAGGAAGAGAGAGGAGGAAGAGAGAGTAAGAAGAGAGAGGAGGAAGAGAGAGGAAGAGTAGAGAGGAGGAAGAGAGAGGAGGAAGAGAGAGGAGGAAGAGAGAGGAGGAAGAGAGAGGAGGAAGGGAGAGGAGCAAGAGTGAGGAGGATGAGAGAGGAAGAGGAGAGAAGATGAAGAGAGAGGAGGAAGAGAGAAGAGGAATAGAGAGGAGGAAGAGAGAGGAGGAAGCTAGAGAAGAAAGAGAGAGGAAGAGGATAGAGGAGGAGGAGAGAGGTGGAAGAGAGATGAGGAAGAGAGGGGAAGAAGTGAGAGGAGGAAGAGAGAGTAGAAAGAGAGAGGAAGAGGATAGAGAAGGAGGAGAGAGGAGGAAGAGAGAGGTGGAAGAGAGAGGAGGAAGAGAGAGGAAGAAGTGAGAGGAGGAAGAGAGAGGAGGAAGAGAGAGAAAGAGGAGAGAAGAGGAGGAGAGAGGAGGAAGAGAGAGGAGGAAGAGAGAGGAGGAAGAGGGATCAGGAGGAGAGACGAGGAAGAGAGAGGAGGAAGAGAGACGAGGATGAGAGAGCAGCAAGAGTGAGGAGGTAGAGAGAGGAAGAGGAGAGAGGAAGAGGAGAGAGGAGGAGGAGAGAGGAGGAGGAGAGAGAAGGAAGAGAGAGGAGGAAGAGAGAGGAAGAGGAAAGAGGAGGAAGAGAGAAGAGGAAGAGAGAGGAGGAAGAGAGAGGAGGAAGAGAGAGGAGGAAGAGAGAAGAGGAAGAGAGAGGAAGAAGTGAGAGGAGGAAGAGAGAGGAGGAAGAGAGAGGAAGAGGAGAGAAGAGGAGGAGAGAGGAGAAAGAGAGAGGAGGAAGAGAGAGGAGGAAGAGGGATCAGGAGGAGAGAGGAGGAAGAGAGAGGAGGAAGAGAGACGAGGATGAGAGAGCAGCAAGAGTGAGGAGGTAGAGAGAGGAAGAGGAGAGAGGAAGAGGAGAGAGGAGGAGGAGAGAGGAGGAGGAGAGAGAAGGAAGAGAGAGGAGGAAGAGAGAGGAAGAGGAAAGAGGAGGAAGAGAGAAGAGGAAGAGAGAGGAGGAAGAGAGAGGAGGAAGAGAGAGGAGGAAGAGAGAGGAGGAAGATAGAGGAAGAGGAGAGAGGAGGAGGAGAGAGGAGGAAGAGAGAGGTGGAAGAGAGAGGATAAAGAGAGAGGAAAAGAGAGAGGAGGAAGAGAGAGGAGGAAGAGAGAGGAGGAAGAGAGAGGAGGAAGAGAGATGAGGAGGAGAGAGGAGGAAGAGAGAGGAAGAGGAGAGAAGAGGAGGAGAGAGGAGGAAGAGAGAGGAGGAAGAGAGAGGAGGAAGAGAGAGGAGGAAGAGAGAGGTGGAAGAGAGAGGAAGAGGAGAGAAGAGGAATAGAGAGGAAGAGGAGAGAGGAGGAAGAGAGAGGAGGAAGAGATAGGAGGAAGAGAGATGAGGAGGACAGAGGAGGAAGAGAGACGAGGATGAGAGAGGAGCAAGAGTGAGGAGGAAGAGAGAGGAAGAGGAGAGAAGAGGTAGAGAGAGGAGGAAGAGAGTGGAGGAAGAGAGAGGAGGAAGAGAGAGGAAGAGGATAGAGGAGGAGGATACAGGAGGAAGAGAGAGGTGGATGAGAGACGAGGAAGAGAGAGGAAGAAGAGAGAGGAGGAAGAGAGAGGAGGAAGAGAGAGGAAGAGGAAAGAAGAGGAGGAGAGAGGAGGAAGAGAGAGGAGGAAGAGAGAGGAGGAAGAGAGAGAAGGAAGAGAGAGGAGGAAGAGAGATGAATAGGCGAGAGGAGGAAGAGAGAGGGGGAAGAGAGACGAGGATGAGAGAGGAGCAAGAGTGAGGTGGAAGAGAGATGAAGAGAAGAGAAGAGGAAGAGAGAGGAGGAAGAGAGTGGAGGAAGAGAGAGGAGGAAGAGAGAGGAAGAAGATAGAGGAGGAAGAGAGAGGAAGAGTAGAGAGGAGGAAGAGAGAGGAGGAAGAGAGAGGAAGAAGAGAGAGGAGGAAGAGAGAGGAGGAAGGGAGAGGAGCAAGAGTGAGGAGGATGAGAGAGGAAGAGAAGAGAAGATGAAGAGAGAGGAGGAAGAGAGAAGAGGAATAGAGAGGAGGAAGAGGATAGAGGAGGAGGAGAGAGGTGGAAGAGAGATGAGGAAGAGAGGGGAAGAAGTGAGAGGAGGAAGAGAGAGGAGAAAGAGAGAGGAAGAGGATAGAGAAGGAGGAGAGAGGAGGAAGAGAGAGGTGGAAGAGAGAGGAGGAAGAGAGAGGAAGAAGTGAGAGGAGGAAGAGAGAGGAGGAAGAGAGAGGAAGAGGAGAGAAGAGGAGGAGAGAGGAGGAAGAGAGAGGAGGAAGAGAGAGGAGGAAGAGAGAGGAGGAAGAGAGAGGAGGAAGAGAGAGGAAGAGGGGAGCGGAGGAAGAGAGAAGAGGAAGAGAGAGGAGGAAGAGACAGGAGGAAGTGAGAGGAGCAAGAGTAAGGAGGAAGAGAGAGGAAGAGGAGAGAAAATGAAGAGAGCGGAGGAAGAGAGAAGAGGAAGAGAGAGGAGGAAGAGAGAGGAGGAAGTGAGAGGAGCAAGAGTGAGGAGGAAGACAGAGGAGAAAGAGAGAGGAAGAGGATAGAGGAGGAGGAGAGAGGAGGAAGAGAGAGGTCGAAGAGTGAGGAGGAAGAGAGAGGAAGAAGTGAGAGGAGGAAGAGAGAGGAGGAAGACAGATGAGGAGGAGAGAGGAGGAAGGGAGAGGAGGAAGAGAGAGGAGGAAGAGCGAGGAGGAAGAGAGAGGCAGAAGAGAGAGGAGGAAGAGAGAGGAAAAGAGAGAGTAGGAAGAGAGAAGAGGAAGAGAGAGGTGGAAGAGAGAGGAAGAGGAGAGAAGAGGAGGAGAGAGGAGGAAGAGAGAGGAGGAAGAGAGAGGAGGAAGAGAGAGGAGGAAGAGAGAGGAGGAAGAGAGAGGTGGAAGAGAGAGGAAGAGGAGAGAAGAGGAGGAGAGAGGAGGAAGAGAGAGGAGGAAGAGAGAGGAGGAAGAGAGAGGAGGAAGAGAGATGAGGAGGACAGAGGAGGAAGAGAGACGAGGATGAGAGAGGAGCAAGAGTGAGGAGGAAGAGAGAGGAAGAGGAGAGAAGAGGAAGAGAGAGGAGGAAGAGAGTGGAGGAAGAGAGAGCAGGAAGAGAGAGGAAGAGGATAGAGGAGGAGGATAGAGGAGGAAGAGAGAGGTGGATGAGAGAGGAGGAAGAGAGAGGAAGAAGAGAGAGGAGGAAGAGAGAGGAGGAAGAGAGAGGAAGAGGAAAGAAGAGGAGGAGAGAGGAGGAAGAGAGAGGAGGAAGAGAGAGGAGGAAGAGAGAGAAGGAAGAGAGAGGATGAAGAGAGATGAATAGGCGAGAGGAGGAATAGAGAGGAGGAGGAAGAGAGACGAGGATGAGAGAGGAGCAAGAGTGAGGTGGAAGAGAGAGGAAGAGAAGAGAAGAGGAAGAGAGAGGAGGAAGAGAGTGGAGGAAGAGAGTGGAGGAAGAGAGAGGAAGAGGATAGAGGAGGAGGGTAGAGGAGGAAGAGAGAGGTGGAAGAGAGAGGAGGAAGAGAGAGGAAGAATAGAGAGGAGGAAGAGAGAGGAAGAGTAGAGAGGAGGAAGAGAGAGGAGGAAGACAGAGGAGGAAGAGAGAGGAGGAAGAGTGATGAGGAAGAGAGAGGAAGAGGAGAGAAGATGAAGAGAGAGGAGGAAGAGAGAGGAGGAAGAGAGAGGAGGAAGACAGATGAGGAGGAGAGAGGAGGAAGAGAGAGGAAGAGGATAGAGGAGGAGGAGAGAGGTGGAAGAGAGAGGAGGAAGAGAGGGGAAGAAGTGAGAGGAGGAAGAGAGAGGAGAAAGAGAGAGGAAGAGGATAGAGAAGGAGGAGAGAGGAGGAAGAGAGAGGTGGAAGAGAGAGGAGGAAGACAGAGGAAGAAGTGAGAGGAGGAAGAGAGAGGAGGAAGAGAGAGGAAGAGTAGAGAAGAGGAGAAGAGAGGAGGAAGAGAGAGGAGGAAGAGAGAGGAGGAAGAGAGAGGAGGAAGAGAGAGGAAGAGGAGAGCGGAGGAAGAGAGAAGAGGAAGAGAGAGGAAGAAGAGACAGGAGGAAGTGAGAGGAGCAAGAGTAAGGAGGAAGAGAGAGGAAGAGGAGAGAAGATGAAGAGAGCGGAGGAAGAAAAAAGAGGAAGAGAGAGGAGGAAGAGAGACGAGGATATGAGAGGAGCAAGAGTGAGGAGTAAGAGAGAGGAAGAGGAGAGAGGAGGAAGACAGAGGAGGAAGAGAGAGGAGGAAGAGAGAGGAAGAGGAGAGAGGAGGAGGACAGAGGAGGAGAGAGAAGGAAGAGAGAGGAGGAAGAGAGAGGAAGAGGAGATAATAGGAAGAGAGAGGAGGAAGAGAGAGGGGGAAGAGAAAGGAGGAAGACAGAGGAGGAAGAGAGAGGAAGAGGCGAGAGGAGGAAGAGAGAGGAGGAAGACAGACGAGGATGAGAGAGGAGCAAGAGTGAGGAGGAAGAGAGAGGAAGAGGAGAGAAGAGGAAGAGAGAGGAGGAAGAGAGTGGAGGAAGAGAGAGGAGGAAGAGTGAGGAAGAAGATAGAGGAGGAGGATAGAGGAGGAAGAGAGAGGTGGAAGAGAGAGGAGGAAGAGAGAGGAAGAAGAGAGAGGAGGAAGAGAGAGGAAGAGTTAAGAGGAGGAAGAGAGAGGAGGAAGAAAGAGGAGGAAGAGAGAGGAGGAAAAGAGAGGAAGAGGAGAGAAGAGGAGGAGAGAGGAGGAAGAGAGAGGAGGAAGAGAGAGGAGGAAGACAGATGAGGAGGAGAGAGGAGGAAGAGAGAGGAGGAAGAGAGACGAGGATGAGAGAGTAGCAAGAGTGAGGAGGAAGAGAGACGAGGATGAGAGAGCAGCAAGAGTGAGGAGGAAGAGAGAGGAAGAGGAGAGAAGAGGAAGAGAGAGGAGGAAGAGAGAGGAATAAGAGAGAGGAGGAAGAGAGAGGAGGAAGAGAGAGGAGGAAGACAGATGAGGAGGAGAGAGGAGGAAGAGAGAGGAGGAAGAGAGAGGAGGAAGAGAGACGAGGATGAGAGAGCAGCAAGAGTGAGGAGGAAGAGAGAGGAAGAGGAGAGAAGAGGAAGAGAGAGGAGGAAGAGAGAGGAGGAAGAGAGAAGAGGAAGAGAGAGGAGGAAGAGAGAGGAGGAAGAGAGAGGAGGAAGAGAGAGGAAGAGGAGAGAAGAGGAGGAGAGAGGAGGAAGAGAGAGGAGGAAGAGAGAGGAGGAAGAGAGATGAGGAGGACAGAGGAGGAAGAGAGAGGAGGAAGAGAGACGAGGATGAGAGAGGAGCAAGAGTGAGGAGGAAGAGAGAGGAAGAGGAGAGAGGGGAAGAGAGAGGAGGAAGAGAGTTGAGGAAGAGAGAGGAGGAAGAGAGAGGAAGAGGATAGAGGAGGAGGATAGAGGAGGAAGAGAGAGGTGGAAGAGAGAGGAAGAGGAGAGCGGAGGAAGAGAGAAGAGGAAGAGAGAGGAGGAAGAGAGAGGAGGAAGTGAGAGGAGCAATAGTGAGGAGGAAGAGAGAGGAAGAGGAGAGAAGATGAAGAGAGAGGAGGAAGAGAGAAGAGGAAGAGAGAGGAGGAAGAGAGAGGTGGAAGAGAGAGGAAGAAGTGAGAGGAGGAAGAGAGAGGAGGAAGAGAGAGGAGGAAGAGAGAGGAGGAAGAGAGAGGAGGAAGAGAGGGGAAGAGGAGAGCGGAGGAAGAGAGAAGAGGAAGAGAGAGGAGGAAGAGAGAGGAGGAAGTGAGAGGAGCAAGAGTAAGGAGGAAGAGAGAGGAAGAGGAGAGAAGATGAGGAGACTGGAGGAAGAGAGAAGAGGAAGAGAGAGGAGGAAGAGAGAGGAGGAAGTGAGAGGAGCAAGAGTGAGGAGAAAGAGAGAGGAAGAAGAGAGAAGATGAAGAGAGAGGAGGAAGAGAGAAGAGGAAGAGAGAGGAGGAAGAGAGAGGAGGAAGAGAGAGGAGAAAGAGAGAGGAAGAGGAGAGAAGAGGAGGAGAGAGGAGGAAGAGAGAGGAGGAAGAGAGAGGAGGAAGAGAGAGGAGGAAGTGAGAGGAGCAAGAGTGAGGAGGAAGAGAGAAGAGGAAGAGAGAGGAGGAAGAGATAGGAGGAGGAGAGAGGAGGAAGAGAGAGGAGGAAGAGAGATGAGGAGGACAGAGGAGGAAGAGAGAGGAGGAAGAGAGACGAGGATGAGAGAGGAGCAAGAGTGAGGAGGAAGAGAGAGGAAGAGAGAGAAGATGAAGAGAGAGTAGGAAGAGAGTGGAGGAAGAGAGAGGAGGAAGAGAGAGGAAGAGGATAGAGGAGGAGGATAGAGGAGGAAGAGAGAGGTGGAAGAGAGAGGAGGAAGAAAGAGGAGGAAGAGAGAGGAAGAGGAGAGAAGAGGACGAGAGAGGAGGAAGAGAGAGGAAAAGAGAGAGGAGGAAGAGAGAGGAGGAAGAGAGAGGAGGAAGAGAGAGGAGGAAGAGAGAGGAGGAAGAGAGAAGAGGAAGAGAGAGGAGGAAGAGATAGGAGGAGGAGAGAGGAGGAAGAGAGAGGAGGAAGAGAGATGAGGAGGACAGAGGAGGAAGAGAGAGGAGGAAGAGAGACGAGGATGAGAGAGGAGCAAGAGTGAGGAGGAAGAGAGAGGAAGAGAGAGAAGATGAAGAGAGAGTAGGAAGAGAGTGGAGGAAGAGAGAGGAGGAAGAGAGAGGAAGAGGATAGAGGAGGAGGATAGAGGAGGAAGAGAGAGGTGGAAGAGAGAGGAGGAAGAAAGAGGAGGAAGAGAGAGGAAGAGGAGAGAAGAGGACGAGAGAGGAGGAAGAGAGAGGAAAAGAGAGAGGAGGAAGAGAGAGGAGGAAGAGAGAGGAGGAAGAGAGAGGAGGAAGAGAGATGAGGAGGAGAGAGGAGGAAGAGAGAGGAAGAGGAGAGAAGAGGAGGAGAGAGGAGGAAGAGAGAGGAGGAAGAGAGAGGAGGAAGAGAGAGGAGGAAGAGAGAGGTGGAAGAGAGAGGAAGAGGAGAGAAGAGGAGGAGAGAGGAGGAAGAGAGTGGAGGAAGAGAGAGGAGGAAGAGAGAGGAGGAAGAGAGATGAGGAGGACAGAGGAGGAAGAGAGACGAGGATGAGAGAGGAGCAAGAGTGAGGAGGAAGAGAGAGGAAGAGGAGAGAAGAGGAAGAGAGAGGAGGAAGAGAGTGGAGGAAGAGAGAGGAGGAAGAGAGAGGAAGAGGATAGAGGAGGAGGATAGAGGAGGAAGAGAGAGGTGGATGAGAGACGAGGAAGAGAGAGAAGGAAGAGAGAGGAGGAAGAGAGATGAATAGGCGAGAGGAGGAAGAGAGAGGAGGATGAGAGACGAGGATGAGAGAGGAGCAAGAGTGAGGTGGAAGAGAGAGGAAGAGAAGAGAAGAGGAAGAGAGAGGAGGAAGAGAGTGGAGGAAGAGAGAGGAGGAAGAGAGAGGAAGAGTAGAGAGGAGGAAGAGAGAGGAGGAAGAGAGAGGAGGAAGAGAGAGGAGGAAGAGAGAGGAGGAAGGGAGAGGAGCAAGAGTGAGGAGGATGAGAGAGGAAGAGGAGAGAAGATGAAGAGAGAGGAGGAAGAGAGAAGAGGAATAGAGAGGAGGAAGAGAGAGGAGGAAGAGAGAGAAGAAAGAGAGAGGAAGAGGATAGAGGAGGAGGAGAGAGGTGGAAGAGAGATGAGGAAGAGAGGGGAAGAAGTGAGAGGAGGAAGAGAGAGTAGAAAGAGAGAGGAAGAGGATAGAGAAGGAGGAGAGAGGAGGAAGAGAGAGGCGGAAGAGAGAGGAGGAAGAGAGAGGAAGAAGTGAGAGGAGGAAGAGAGAGGAGGAAGAGAGAGGAAGAGGAGAGAAGAGGAGGAGAGAGGAGGAAGAGAGAGGAGGAAGAGAGAGGAGGAAGAGGGATCAGGAGGAGAGACGAGGAAGAGAGAGGAGGAAGAGAGACGAGGATGAGAGAGCAGCAAGAGTGAGGAGGTAGAGAGAGGAAGAGGAGAGAGGAAGAGGAGAGAGGAGGAGGAGAGAGGAGGAGGAGAGAGAAGGAAGAGAGAGGAGGAAGAGAGAGGAAGAGGAAAGAGGAGGAAGAGAGAAGAGGAAGAGAGAGGAGGAAGAGAGAGGAGGAAGAGAGAGGAGGAAGAGAGAAGAGGAAGAGAGAGGAAGAAGTGAGAGGAGGAAGAGAGAGGAGGAAGAGAGAGGAAGAGGAGAGAAGAGGAGGAGAGAGGAGAAAGAGAGAGGAGGAAGAGAGAGGAGGAAGAGGGATCAGGAGGAGTGAGGAGGAAGAGAGAGGAGGAAGAGAGACGAGGATGAGAGAGCAGCAAGAGTGAGGAGGTAGAGAGAGGAAGAGGAGAGAGGAAGAGGAGAGAGGAGGAGGAGAGAGGAGGAGGAGAGAGAAGGAAGAGAGAGGAGGAAGAGAGAGGAAGAGGAGAGAAGAGGAGGAGAGAGGAGGAAGAGAGAGGAGGAAGAGAGAAGAGGAAGAGAGAGGAGGAAGAGAGAGGAGCAAGAGTGAGGAGGAAGAGAGAGGAAGAGGAGAGAAGATGAAGAGAGCGGAGGAATAGAGAAGAGGAAGAGAGAGGAGGAAGAGAGGGGAGGAAGAGAGAGGAGGAAGAGAGAGGAAGAGGAGAGAAGAGGAGGAGAGAGGAGGAAAAGAGAGGTGGAAGAGAGAGGCAGAAGAGAGAGGAGGAAGAGAGAGGAAAAGAGAGAGGAGGAAGAGAGAAGAGGAAGAGAGAGGAGGAAGAGAGAGGAGGAGGAGAGAGGAGGAAGAGAGAGGAGGAAGAGAGATGAGGAGGACAGAGGAGGAAGAGAGAGGAGGAAGAGAGACGAGGATGAGAGAGGAGCAAGAGTGAGGAGGAAGAGAGAGGAAGAGAGAGAAGATGAAGAGAGAGTAGGAAGAGAGTGGAGGAAGAGAGAGGAGGAAGAGAGAGGAAGAGGATAGAGGAGGAGGATAGAGGAGGAAGAGAGAGGTGGAAGAGAGAGGAGGAAGAAAGAGGAGGAAGAGAGAGGAAGAGGAGAGAAGAGGAGGAGAGAGGAGGAAGAGAGAGGAAAAGAGAGAGGAGGAAGAGAGAGGAGGAAGAGAGAGGAGGAAGAGAGAGGAGGAAGAGAGATGAGGAGGAGAGAGGAGGAAGAGAGAGGAAGAGGAGAGAAGAGGAGGAGAGAGGAGGAAGAGAGAGGAGGAAGAGAGAGGAGGAAGAGAGAGGAGGAAGAGAGAGGTGGAAGAGAGAGGAAGAGGAGAGAAGAGGAGGAGAGAGGAGGAAGAGAGTGGAGGAAGAGAGAGGAGGAAGAGAGAGGAGGAAGAGAGATGAGGAGGACAGAGGAGGAAGAGAGACGAGGATGAGAGAGGAGCAAGAGAGAGGAGGAAGAGAGAGGAAGAGGAGAGAAGAGGAAGAGATAGGAGGAAGAGAGTGGAGGAAGAGAGAGGAGGAAGAGAGAGGAAGAGGATAGAGGAGGAGGATAGAGGAGGAAGAGAGAGGTGGATGAGAGACGAGGAAGAGAGAGGAAGAAGAGAGAGGAGGAAGAGAGAGGAGGAAGAGAGAGGAAGAGGAAAGAAGTGGAGGAGAGAGGAGGAAGAGAGAGGAGGAAGAGAGTGGAGGAAGAGAGAGAAGGAAGAGAGAGGAGGAAGAGAGATGAATAGGCGAGAGGAGGAAGAGAGTGGAGGAAGAGAGAGGAGGAAGAGAGAGGAAGAGTAGAGAGGAGGAAGAGAGAGGAGGAAGAGAGAGGAGGAAGAGAGAGGAGGAAGGGAGAGGAGCAAGAGTGAGGAGGATGAGAGAGGAAGAGGAGAGAAGATGAAGAGAGAGGAGGAAGAGAGAAGAGGAATAGAGAGGAGGAAGAGAGAGGAGGAAGAGAGAGAAGAAAGAGAGAGGAAGAGGATAGAGGAGGAGGAGAGAGGTGGAAGAGAGATGAGGAAGAGAGGGGAAGAAGTGAGAGGAGGAAGAGAGAGTAGAAAGAGAGAGGAAGAGGATAGAGAAGGAGGAGAGAGGAGGAAGAGAGAGGTGGAAGAGAGAGGAGGAAGAGAGAGGAAGAAGTGAGAGGAGGAAGAGAGAGGAGGAAGAGAGAGGAAGAGGAGAGAAGAGGAGGAGAGAGGAGGAAGAGAGAGGAGGAAGAGAGAGGAGGAAGAGGGATCAGGAGGAGAGACGAGGAAGAGAGAGGAGGAAGAGAGACGAGGATGAGAGAGCAGCAAGAGTGAGGAGGTAGAGAGAGGAAGAGGAGAGAGGAAGAGGAGAGAGGAGGAGGAGAGAGGAGGAGGAGAGAGAAGGAAGAGAGAGGAGGAAGAGAGAGGAAGAGGAAAGAGGAGGAAGAGAGAAGAGGAAGAGAGAGGAGGAAGAGAGAGGAGGAAGAGAGAGGAGGAAGAGAGAAGAGGAAGAGAGAGGAAGAAGTGAGAGGAGGAAGAGAGAGGAGGAAGAGAGAGGAAGAGGAGAGAAGAGGAGGAGAGAGGAGAAAGAGAGAGGAGGAAGAGAGAGGAGGAAGAGGGATCAGGAGGAGTGAGGAGGAAGAGAGAGGAGGAAGAGAGACGAGGATGAGAGAGCAGCAAGAGTGAGGAGGTAGAGAGAGGAAGAGGAGAGAGGAAGAGGAGAGAGGAGGAGGAGAGAGGAGGAGGAGAGAGAAGGAAGAGAGAGGAGGAAGAGAGAGGAAGAGGAGAGAAGAGGAGGAGAGAGGAGGAAGAGAGAGGAGGAAGAGAGAAGAGGAAGAGAGAGGAGGAAGAGAGAGGAGCAAGAGTGAGGAGGAAGAGAGAGGAAGAGGAGAGAAGATGAAGAGAGCGGAGGAATAGAGAAGAGGAAGAGAGAGGAGGAAGAGAGGGGAGGAAGAGAGAGGAGGAAGAGAGAGGAAGAGGAGAGAAGAGGAGGAGAGAGGAGGAAAAGAGAGGTGGAAGAGAGAGGCAGAAGAGAGAGGAGGAAGAGAGAGGAAAAGAGAGAGGAGGAAGAGAGAAGAGGAAGAGAGAGGAGGAAGAGAGAGGAGGAGGAGAGAGGAGGAAGAGAGAGGAGGAAGAGAGATGAGGAGGACAGAGGAGGAAGAGAGAGGAGGAAGAGAGACGAGGATGAGAGAGGAGCAAGAGTGAGGAGGAAGAGAGAGGAAGAGAGAGAAGATGAAGAGAGAGTAGGAAGAGAGTGGAGGAAGAGAGAGGAGGAAGAGAGAGGAAGAGGATAGAGGAGGAGGATAGAGGAGGAAGAGAGAGGTGGAAGAGAGAGGAGGAAGAAAGAGGAGGAAGAGAGAGGAAGAGGAGAGAAGAGGAGGAGAGAGGAGGAAGAGAGAGGAAAAGAGAGAGGAGGAAGAGAGAGGAGGAAGAGAGAGGAGGAAGAGAGAGGAGGAAGAGAGATGAGGAGGAGAGAGGAGGAAGAGAGAGGAAGAGGAGAGAAGAGGAGGAGAGAGGAGGAAGAGAGAGGAGGAAGAGAGAGGAGGAAGAGAGAGGAGGAAGAGAGAGGTGGAAGAGAGAGGAAGAGGAGAGAAGAGGAGGAGAGAGGAGGAAGAGAGTGGAGGAAGAGAGAGGAGGAAGAGAGAGGAGGAAGAGAGATGAGGAGGACAGAGGAGGAAGAGAGACGAGGATGAGAGAGGAGCAAGAGAGAGGAGGAAGAGAGAGGAAGAGGAGAGAAGAGGAAGAGAGAGGAGGAAGAGAGTGGAGGAAGAGAGAGGAGGAAGAGAGAGGAAGAGGATAGAGGAAGAGGATAGAGGAGGAAGAGAGAGGTGGATGAGAGACGAGGAAGAGAGAGGAAGAAGAGAGAGGAGGAAGAGAGAGGAGGAAGAGAGAGGAAGAGGAAAGAAGTGGAGGAGAGAGGAGGAAGAGAGAGGAGGAAGAGAGAGGAGGAAGAGAGAGAAGGAAGAGAGAGGAGGAAGAGAGATGAATAGGCGAGAGGAGGAAGAGAGAGGAGGAAGAGAGACGAGGATGAGAGAGGAGCAAGAGTGAGGTGGAAGAGAGAGGAAGAGAAGAGAAGAGGAAGAGAGAGGAGGAAGAGAGTGGAGGAAGAGAGAGGAGGAAGAGAGAGGAAGAGTAGAGAGGAGGAAGAGAGAGGAGGAAGAGAGAGGAGGAAGAGAGAGGAGGAAGAGAGAGGAGGAAGGGAGAGGAGCAAGAGTGAGGAGGATGAGAGAGGAAGAGGAGAGAAGATGAAGAGAGAGGAGGAAGAGAGAAGAGGAATAGAGAGGAGGAAGAGAGAGGAGGAAGAGAGAGAAGAAAGAGAGAGGAAGAGGATAGAGGAGGAGGAGAGAGGTGGAAGAGAGATGAGGAAGAGAGGGGAAGAAGTGAGAGGAGGAAGAGAGAGTAGAAAGAGAGAGGAAGAGGATAGAGAAGGAGGAGAGAGGAGGAAGAGAGAGGTGGAAGAGAGAGGAGGAAGAGAGAGGAAGAAGTGAGAGGAGGAAGAGAGAGGAGGAAGAGAGAGGAAGAGGAGAGAAGAGGAGGAGAGAGGAGGAAGAGAGAGGAGGAAGAGAGAGGAGGAAGAGGGATCAGGAGGAGAGACGAGGAAGAGAGAGGAGGAAGAGAGACGAGGATGAGAGAGCAGCAAGATTGAGGAGGTAGAGAGAGGAAGAGGAGAGAGGAAGAGGAGAGAGGAGGAGGAGAGAGGAGGAGGAGAGAGAAGGAAGAGAGAGGAGGAAGAGAGAGGAAGAGGAAAGAGGAGGAAGAGAGAAGAGGAAGAGAGAGGAGGAAGAGAGAGGAGGAAGAGAGAGGAGGAAGAGAGAAGAGGAAGAGAGAGGAAGAAGTGAGAGGAGGAAGAGAGAGGAGGAAGAGAGAGGAAGAGGAGAGAAGAGGAGGAGAGAGGAGAAAGAGAGAGGAGGAAGAGAGAGGAGGAAGAGGGATCAGGAGGAGAGAGGAGGAAGAGAGAGGAGGAAGAGAGAGGAGAAAGAGAGAGGAAGAGGAGAGAAGAGGAGGAGAGAGGAGGAAGAGAGAGGAGGAAGAGAGAGGAGGAAGAGAGAGGAGGAAGTGAGAGGAGCAAGAGTGAGGAGGAAGAGAGAGGAAGAGGAGAGAAGATGAAGAGAGCGGAGGAATAGAGAAGAGGAAGAGAGAGGAGGAAGAGAGGGGAGGAAGAGAGAGGAGGAAGAGAGAGGAAGAGGAGAGAAGAGGAGGAGAGAGGAGGAAAAGAGAGGTGGAAGAGAGAGGCAGAAGAGAGAGGAGGAAGAGAGAGGAAAAGAGAGAGGAGGAAGAGAGAAGAGGAAGAGAGAGGAGGAAGAGAGAGGAGGAGGAGAGAGGAGGAAGAGAGAGGAGGAAGAGAGGTGAGGAGGACAGAGGAGGAAGAGAGAGGAGGAAGAGAGACGAGGATGAGAGAGGAGCAAGAGTGAGGAGGAAGAGAGAGGAAGAGAGAGAAGATGAAGAGAGAGTAGGAAGAGAGTGGAGGAAGAGAGAGGAGGAAGAGAGAGGAAGAGGATAGAGGAGGAGGATAGAGGAGGAAGAGAGAGGTGGAAGAGAGAGGAGGAAGAAAGAGGAGGAAGAGAGAGGAAGAGGAGAGAGGAGGAGGAGAGAGGAGGAAGAGAGAGGAAAAGAGAGAGGAGGAAGAGAGAGGAGGAAGAGAGAGGAGGAAGAGAGAGGAGGAAGAGAGATGAGGAGGAGAGAGGAGGAAGAGAGAGGAAGAGGAGAGAAGAGGAGGAGAGAGGAGGAAGAGAGAGGAGGAAGAGAGAGGAGGAAGAGAGAGGAGGAAGAGAGAGGTGGAAGAGAGAGGAAGAGGAGAGAAGAGGAGGAGAGAGGAGGAAGAGAGTGGAAGAAGAGAGAGGAGGAAGAGAGAGGAGGAAGAGAGATGAGGAGGACAGAGGAGGAAGAGAGACGAGGATGAGAGAGGAGCAAGAGTGAGGAGGAAGAGAGAGGAAGAGGAGAGAAGAGGAAGAGAGAGGAGGAAGAGAGTGGAGGAAGAGAGAGGAGGAAGAGAGAGGAAGAGGATAGAGGAGGAGGATAGAGGAGGAAGAGAGAGGTGGATGAGAGACGAGGAAGAGAGAGGAAGAAGAGAGAGGAGGAAGAGAGAGGAGGAAGAGAGAGGAAGAGGAAAGAAGTGGAGGAGAGAGGAGGAAGAGAGAGGAGGAAGAGAGAGGAGGAAGAGAGAGAAGGAAGAGAGAGGAGGAAGAGAGATGAATAGGCGAGACGAGGAAGAGAGAGGAGGAAGAGAGACGAGGATGAGAGAGGAGCAAGAGTGAGGTGGAAGAGAGAGGAAGAGAAGAGAAGAGGAAGAGAGAGGAGGAAGAGAGTGGAGGAAGAGAGAGGAGGAAGAGAGAGGAAGAGTAGAGAGGAGGAAGAGAGAGGAGGAAGAGAGAGGAGGAAGAGAGAGGAGGAAGGGAGAGGAGCAAGAGTGAGGAGGATGAGAGAGGAAGAGGAGAGAAGATGAAGAGAGAGGAGGAAGAGAGAAGAGGAATAGAGAGGAGGAAGAGAGAGGAGGAAGAGAGAGAAGAAAGAGAGAGGAAGAGGATTAAGGAGGAGGAGAGAGGAGGAAGAGAGATGAGGAAGAGAGGGGAAGAAGTGAGAGGAGGAAGAGAGAGTAGAAAGAGAGAGGAAGAGGATAGAGAAGGAGGAGAGAGGAGGAAGAGAGAGGTGGAAGAGAGAGGAGGAAGAGAGAGGAAGAAGTGAGAGGAGGAAGAGAGAGGAGGAAGAGAGAGGAAGAGGAGAGAAGAGGAGGAGAGAGGAGGAAGAGAGAGGGGGAAGAGAGAGGAGGAAGAGGGATCAGGAGGAGAGACGAGGAAGAGAGAGGAGGAAGAGAGACGAGGATGAGAGAGCAGCAAGAGTGAGGAGGTAGAGAGAGGAAAAGGAGAGAGGAAGAGGAGAGAGGAGGAGGAGAGAGGAGGAGGAGAGAGAAGGAAGAGAGAGGAGGAAGAGAGAGGAAGAGGAAAGAGGAGGAAGAGAGAAGAGGAAGAGAGAGGAGGAAGAGAGAGGAGGAAGAGAGAGGAGGAAGAGAGAAGAGGAAGAGAGAGGAAGAAGTGAGAGGAGGAAGAGAGAGGAGGAAGAGAGAGGAAGAGGAGAGAAGAGGAGGAGAGAGGAGAAAGAGAGAGGAGGAAGAGAGAGGAGGAAGAGGGATCAGGAGGAGAGAGGAGGAAGAGAGAGGAGGAAGAGAGACGAGGATGAGAGAGCAGCAAGAGTGAGGAGGTAGAGAGAGGAAGAGGAGAGAGGAAGAGGAGAGAGGAGGAGGAGAGAGGAGGAGGAGAGAGAAGGAAGAGAGAGGAGGAAGAGAGAGGAAGAGGAAAGAGGAGGAAGAGAGAAGAGGAAGAGAGAGGAGGAAGAGAGAGGAGGAAGAGAGAGGAGGAAGAGAGAGGAGGAAGATAGAGGAAGAGGAGAGAGGAGGAGGAGAGAGGAGGAAGAGAGAGGTGGAAGAGAGAGGAGAAAGAGAGAGGAAAAGAGAGAGGAGGAAGAGAGAGGAGGAAGAGAGAGGAGGAAGAGAGAGGAGGAAGAGAGATGAGGAGGAGAGAGGAGGAAGAGAGAGGAAGAGGAGAGAAGAGGAGGAGAGAGGAGGAAGAGAGAGGAGGAAGAGAGAGGAGGAAGAGAGAGGAGGAAGAGAGAGGTGGAAGAGAGAGGAAGAGGAGAGAAGAGGAATAGAGAGGAAGAGGAGAGAGGAGGAAGAGAGAGGAGGAAGAGATAGGAGGAAGAGAGATGAGGAGGACAGAGGAGGAAGAGAGACGAGGATGAGAGAGGAGCAAGAGTGAGGAGGAAGAGAGAGGAAGAGGAGAGAAGAGGAAGAGAGAGGAGGAAGAGAGTGGAGGAAGAGAGAGGAGGAAGAGAGAGGAAGAGGATAGAGGAGGAGGATAGAGGAGGAAGAGAGAGGTGGATGAGAGACGAGGAAGAGAGAGGAAGAAGAGAGAGGAGGAAGAGAGAGGAGGAAGAGAGAGGAAGAGGAAAGAAGAGGAGGAGAGAGGAGGAAGAGAGAGGAGGAAGAGAGAGGAGGAAGAGAGATGAATAGGCGAGAGGAGGAAGAGAGAGGAGGAAGAGAGACGAGGATGAGAGAGGAGCAAGAGTGAGGTGGAAGAGAGATGAAGAGAAGAGAAGAGGAAGAGAGAGGAGGAAGAGAGTGGAGGAAGAGAGAGGAGGAAGAGAGAGGAAGAAGAGAGAGGAGGAAGAGAGAGGAAGAGTAGAGAGGAGGAAGAGAGAGGAGGAAGAGAGAGGAGGAAGAGAGAGGAGGAAGAGAGAGGAGGAAGGGAGAGGAGCAAGAGTGAGGAGGATGAGAGAGGAAGAGAAGAGAAGATGAAGAGAGAGGAGGAAGAGAGAAGAGGAATAGAGAGGAGGAAGAGGATAGAGGAGGAGGAGAGAGGTGGAAGAGAGATGAGGAAGAGAGGGGAAGAAGTGAGAGGAGGAAGAGAGAGGAGAAAGAGAGAGGAAGAGGATAGAGAAGGAGGAGAGAGGAGGAAGAGAGAGGTGGAAGAGAGAGGAGGAAGAGAGAGGAAGAAGTGAGAGGAGGAAGAGAGAGGAGGAAGAGAGAGGAAGAGGAGAGAAGAGGAGGAGAGAAGAGGAAGAGAGAGGAGGAAGAGACAGGAGGAAGTGAGAGGAGCAAGAGTAAGGAGGAAGAGAGAGGAAGAGGAGAGAAGATGAAGAGAGCGGAGGAAGAGAGAAGAGGAAGAGAGAGGAGGAAGAGAGAGGAGGAAGTGAGAGGAGCAAGAGTGAGGAGGAAGAGAGAGGAGAAAGAGAGAGGAAGAGGATAGAGGAGGAGGAGAGAGGAGGAAGAGAGAGGTCGAAGAGTGAGGAGGAAGAGAGAGGAAGAAGTGAGAGGAGGAAGACAGAGGAGGAAGAGAGATGAGGAGGAGAGAGGAGGAAGAGAGAGGAGGAAGAGAGAGGAGGAAGAGCGAGGAGGAAGAGAGAGGCAGAAGAGAGAGGAGGAAGAGAGAGGAAAAGAGAGAGGAGGAAGAGAGAAGAGGAAGAGAGAGGAGGAAGAGAGAGGAAGAGGAGAGAAGAGGAGGAGAGAGGAGGAAGAGAGAGGAGGAAGAGAGAGGAGGAAGAGAGAGGAGGAAGAGAGATGAGGAGGACAGAGGAGGAGGGTAGAGGAGGAAGAGAGAGGTGGAAGAGAGAGGAGGAAGAGAGAGGAAGAAGAGAGAGGAGGAAGAGAGAGGAAGAGTAGAGAGGAGGAAGAGAGAGGAGGAAGACAGAGGAGGAAGAGAGAGGAGGAAGAGTGATGAGGAAGAGAGAGGAAGAGGAGAGAAGATGAAGAGAGAGGAGGAAGAGAGAGGAGGAAGAGAGAGGAGGAAGACAGATGAGGAGGAGAGAGGAGGAAGAGAGAGGAAGAGGATAGAGGAGGAGGAGAGAGGTGGAAGAGAGAGGAGGAAGAGAGGGGAAGAAGTGAGAGGAGGAAGAGAGAGGAGAAAGAGAGAGGAAGAGGATAGAGAAGGAGGAGAGAGGAGAAAGAGAGAGGTGGAAGAGAGAGGAGGAAGACAGAGGAAGAAGTGAGAGGAGGAAGAGAGAGGAGGAAGAGAGAGGAAGAGTAGAGAAGAGGAGGAGAGAGGAGGAAGAGAGAGGAGGAAGAGAGAGGAGGAAGAGAGAGGAGGAAGAGAGAGGAAGAGGAGAGCGGAGGAAGAGAGAAGAGGAAGAGAGAGGAGGAAGAGACAGGAGGAAGTGAGAGGAGCAAGAGTAAGGAGGAAGAGAGAGGAAGAGGAGAATAGATGAAGAGAGCGGAGGAAGATAGAAGAGGAAGAGAGAGGAGGAAGAGAGACGAGGATATGAGAGGAGCAAGAGTGAGGAGTAAGAGAGAGGAAGAGGAGAGAGGAGGAAGACAGAGGAGGAAGAGAGAGGAGGAAGAGAGAGGAAGAGGAGAGAGGAGGAGGACAGAGGAGGAGAGAGAAGGAAGAGAGAGGAGGAAGAGAGAGGAAGAGGAGAGAATAGGAAGAGAGAGGAGGAAGAGAGAGGAATTGGAGTGCGGAGGAAGAGAGAAGAGGAAGAGAGAGGAGGAATAGAGAGGAGGAAGAGAGAGGAAGAGGAGACAAGAGGAGGAGAGAGGAGGAAGAGAGAGGGGGAAGAGAAAGGAGGAAGACAGAGGAGGAAGAGAGAGGAAGAGGCGAGAGGAGGAAGAGAGAGGAGGAAGACAGACGAGGATGAGAGAGGAGCAAGAGTGAGGAGGAAGAGAGAGGAAGAGGAGAGAAGAGGAAGAGAGAGGAGGAAGAGAGTGGAGGAAGAGAGAGGAGGAAGAGTGAGGAAGAAGATAGAGGAGGAGGATAGAGGAGGAAGAGAGAGGTGGAAGAGAGAGGAGGAAGAGAGAGGAAGAAGAGAGAGGAGGAAGAGAGAGGAAGAGTTAAGAGGAGGAAGAGAGAGGAGGAAGAAAGAGGAGGAAGAGAGAGGAGGAAGACAGATGAGGAGGAGAGAGGAGGAAGAGAGAGGAGGAAGAGAGACGAGGATGAGAGAGTAGCAAGAGTGAGGAGGAAGAGAGACGAGGATGAGAGAGCAGCAAGAGTGAGGAGGAAGAGAGAGGAAGAGGAGAGAAGAGGAAGAGAGAGGAGGAAGAGAGAGGAATAAGAGAGAGGAGGAAGAGAGAGGAGAAAGAGAGAGGAGCAAGAGTGATGAGGAAGAGAGAGGAAGAGGAGAGAAGATGAAGAGAGAGGAGGAAGAGAGAGGAGGAAGAGTGAGGAAGAAGTGAGAGGAGGAAGAGAGAGGTGGAAGAGAGAGGAAGAGGAGAGAAGAGGAGGAGAGAGGAGGAAGAGAGAGGAGGAAGAGAGAGGAGGAAGAGAGAGGAGGAAGAGAGAGGAGGAAGAGAGAGGAAGAGGGGAGCGGAGGAAGAGAGAAGAGGAAGAGAGAGGAGGAAGAGACAGGAGGAAGTGAGAGGAGCAAGAGTAAGGAGGAAGAGAGAGGAAGAGGAGAGAAGATGAAGAGAGCGGAGGAAGAGAGAAGAGGAAGAGAGAGGAGGAAGAGAGAGGAGGAAGTGAGAGGAGCAAGAGTGAGGAGGAAGAGAGAGGAGAAAGAGAGAGGAAGAGGATAGAGGAGGAGGAGAGAGGAGGAAGAGAGAGGTCGAAGAGTGAGGAGGAAGAGAGAGGAAGAAGTGAGAGGAGGAAGAGAGAGGAGGAAGAGAGATGAGGAGGAGAGAGGAGGAAGAGAGAGGAGGAAGAGAGAGGAGGAAGAGCGAGGAGGAAGAGAGAGGCAGAAGAGAGTGGAGGAAGAGAGAGGAAAAGAGAGAGGAGGAAGAGAGAAGAGGAAGAGAGAGGAGGAAGAGAGAGGAGGAGGAGAGAGGAGGAAGAGAGAGGAGGAAGAGAGAGGTGGAAGAGAGAGGAAGAGGAGAGAAGAGGAGGAGAGAGGAGGAAGAGAGAGGAGGAAGAGAGAGGAGGAAGAGAGAGGAGGAAGAGAGATGAGGAGGACAGAGGAGGAAGAGAGACGAGGATGAGAGAGGAGCAAGAGTGAGGAGGAAGAGAGAGGAAGAGGGGAGAAGAGGAAGAGAGAGGAGGAAGAGAGTGGAGGAAGAGAGAGGAGGAAGAGAGAGGAAGAGGATAGAGGAGGAGGATAGAGGAGGAAGAGAGAGGTGGATGAGAGAGGAGGAAGAGAGAGGAAGAAGAGAGAGGAGGAAGCGAGAGGAGGAAGAGAGAGGAAGAGGAAAGAAGAGGAGGAGAGAGGAGGAAGAGAGAGGAGGAAGAGAGAGGAGGAAGAGAGAGAAGGAAGAGAGAGGATGAAGAGAGATGAATAGGCAAGAGGAGGAATAGAGAGGAGGAGGAAGAGAGACGAGGATGAGAGAGGAGCAAGAGTGAGGTGGAAGAGAGAGGAAGAGAAGAGAAGAGGAAGAGAGAGGAGGAAGAGAGTGGAGGAAGAGAGAGGAGGAAGAGAGAGGAAGAGGATAGAGGAGGAGGGTAGAGGAGGAAGAGAGAGGTGGAAGAGAGAGGAGGAAGAGAGAGGAAGAAGAGAGAGGAGGAAGAGAGAGGAAGAGTAGAGAGGAGGAAGAGAGAGGAGGAAGACAGAGGAGGAAGAGAGCGGAGGAAGAGTGATGAGGAAGAGAGAGGAAGAGGAGAGAAGATGAAGAGAGAGGAGGAAGAGAGAGGAGGAAGAGAGAGGAGGAAGACAGATGAGGAGGAGAGAGGAGGAAGAGAGAGGAAGAGGATAGAGGAGGAGGAGAGAGGTGGAAGAGAGAGGAGGAAGAGAGGGGAAGAAGTGAGAGGAGGAAGAGAGAGGAGAAAGAGAGAGGAAGAGGATAGAGAAGGAGGAGAGAGGAGGAAGAGAGAGGTGGAAGAGAGAGGAGGAAGACAGAGGAAGAAGTGAGAGGAGGAAGAGAGAGGAGGAAGAGAGAGGAAGAGTAGAGAAGAGGAGGAGAGAGGAGGAAGAGAGAGGAGGAAGAGAGAGGAGGAAGAGAGAGGAGGAAGAGAGAGGAAGAGGAGAGCGGAGGAAGAGAGAAGAGGAAGAGAGAGGAGGAAGAGACAGGAGGAAGTGAGAGGAGCAAGAGTAAGGAGGAAGAGAGAGGAAGAGGAGAGAAGATGAAGACAGCGGAGGAAGATAGAAGAGGAAGAGAGAGGAGGAAGAGAGACGAGGATATGAGAGGAGCAAGAGTGAGGAGTAAGAGAGAGGAAGAGGAGAGAGGAGGAAGACAGAGGAGGAAGAGAGAGGAGGAAGAGAGAGGAAGAGGAGAGAGGAGGAGGACAGAGGAGGAGAGAGAAGGAAGAGAGAGGAGGAAGAGAGAGGAAGAGGAGAGAATAGGAAGAGAGAGGAGGAAGAGAGAGGAATTGGAGTGCGGAGGAAGAGAGAAGAGGAAGAGAGAGGAGGAATAGAGAGGAGGAAGAGAGAGGAAGAGGAGACAAGAGGAGGAGAGAGGAGGAAGAGAGAGGGGGAAGAGAAAGGAGGAAGACAGAGGAGGAAGAGAGAGGAAGAGGCGAGAGGAGGAAGAGAGAGGAGGAAGACAGACGAGGATGAGAGAGGAGCAAGAGTGAGGAGGAAGAGAGAGGAAGAGGAGAGAAGAGGAAGAGAGAGGAGGAAGAGAGTGGAGGAAGAGAGAGGAGGAAGAGTGAGGAAGAAGATAGAGGAGGAGGATAGAGGAGGAAGAGAGAGGTGGAAGAGAGAGGAGGAAGAGAGAGGAAGAAGAGAGAGGAGGAAGAGAGAGGAAGAGTTAAGAGGAGGAAGAGAGAGGAGGAAGAAAGAGGAGGAAGAGAGAGGAGGAAGAGAGAGGAAGAGGAGAGAAGAGGAGGAGAGAGGAGGAAGAGAGAGGAGGAAGAGAGAGGAAAAAGACAGATGAGGAGAAGAGAGGAGGAAGAGAGAGGAGGAAGAGAGACGAGGATGAGAGAGTAGCAAGAGTGAGGAGGAAGAGAGACGAGGATGAGAGAGCAGCAAGAGTGAGGAGGAAGAGAGAGGAAGAGGAGAGAAGAGGAAGAGAGAGGAGGAAGAGAGAGGAATAAGAGAGAGGAGGAAGAGAGAGGAGGAAGAGAGAGGAGCAAGAGTGATGAGGAAGAGAGAGGAAGAGGAGAGAAGATGAAGAGAGAGGAGGAAGAGAGAGGAGGAAGAGAGAGGAGGAAGACAGATGAGGAGGAGAGAGGAGGAAGAGAGAGGAGGAAGAGAGAGGAGGAAGAGAGACGAGGATGAGAGAGCAGCAAGAGTGAGGAGGAAGAGAGAGGAAGAGGAGAGAAGAGGAAGAGAGAGGAGGAAGAGAGAGGAGGAAGAGAGAGGAGGAAGAGAGAGGAGGAGGAGAGAGGAGGAAGAGAGAGGAGGAAGAGAGAGGAGGAAGAGAGAGGAGGAAGAGAGAGGAGGAAGAGAGAGGAAGAGGAGAGAAGAGGAGGAGTGAGGAGGAAGAGAGAGGAGGAAGAGAGAGGAGGAAGAGAGAGGAGGAAGAGAGATGAGGAGGACAGAGGAGGAAGAGAGAGGAGGAAGAGAGACGAGGATGAGAGAGGAGCAAGAGTGAGGAGGAAGAGAGAGGAAGAGGAGAGAGGGGAAGAGAGAGGAGGAAGAGAGTTGAGGAAGAGAGAGGAGGAAGAGAGAGGAAGAGGATAGAGGAGGAGGATAGAGGAGGAAGAGAGAGGTGGAAGAGAGAGGAAGAGGAGAGCGGAGGAAGAGAGAAGAGGAAGAGAGAGGAGGAAGAGAGAGGAGGAAGTGAGAGGAGCAATAGTGAGGAGGAAGAGAGAGGAAGAGGAGAGAAGATGAAGAGAGAGGAGGAAGAGAGAAGAGGAAGAGAGAGGAGGAAGAGAGAGGTGGAAGAGAGAGGAAGAAGTGAGAGGAGGAAGAGAGAGGAGGAAGAGAGAGGAGGAAGAGAGAGGAGGAAGAGAGAGGAGGAAGAGAGGGGAAGAGGAGAGCGGAGGAAGAGAGAAGAGGAAGAGAGAGGAGGAAGAGAGAGGAGGAAGTGAGAGGAGCAAGAGTAAGGAGGAAGAGAGAGGAAGAGGAGAGAAGATGAGGAGACCGGAGGAAGAGAGAAGAGGAAGAGAGAGGAGGAAGAGAGAGGAGGAAGTGAGAGGAGCAAGAGTGAGGAGAAAGAGAGAGGAAGAAGAGAGAAGATGAAGAGAGAGGAGTAAGAGAGAAGAGGAAGAGAGAGGAGGAAGAGAGAGGAGGAAGAGAGAGGAGAAAGAGAGAGGAAGAGGAGAGAAGAGGAGGAGAGAGGAGGAAGAGAGAGGAGGAAGAGAGAGGAGGAAGAGAGAGGAGGAAGTGAGAGGAGCAAGAGTGAGGAGGAAGAGAGAGGAAGAGGAGAGAAGATGAAGAGAGCGGAGGAATAGAGAAGAGGAAGAGAGAGGAGGAAGAGAGGGGAGGAAGAGAGAGGAGGAAGAGAGAGGAAGAGGAGAGAAGAGGAGGAGAGAGGAGGAAAAGAGAGGTGGAAGAGAGAGGCAGAAGAGAGAGGAGGAAGAGAGAGGAAAAGAGAGAGGAGGAAGAGAGAAGAGGAAGAGAGAGGAGGAAGAGAGAGGAGGAGGAGAGAGGAGGAAGAGAGAGGAGGAAGAGAGATGAGGAGGACAGAGGAGGAAGAGAGAGGAGGAAGAGAGACGAGGATGACAGAGGAGCAAGAGTGAGGAGGAAGAGAGAGGAAGAGAGAGAAGATGAAGAGAGAGTAGGAAGAGAGTGGAGGAAGAGAGAGGAGGAAGAGAGAGGAAGAGGATAGAGGAGGAGGATAGAGGAGGAAGAGAGAGGTGGAAGAGAGAGGAGGAAGAAAGAGGAGGAAGAGAGAGGAAGAGGAGAGAAGAGGAGGAGAGAGGAGGAAGAGAGAGGAGGAAGAGAGAGGAGGAAGAGAGAGAAGGAAGAGAGAGGAGGAAGAGAGATGAAGAGGCGAGAGGAGGAAAAGAGAGGAGGAAGAGAGAGGAGGAAGAGAGAGGAGGAAGAGAGAGGAGGAAGGGAGAGGAAGAGGAGAGCGAAGGAAGAGAGAAGAGGAAGAGAGAGGAGGAAGAGAGAGGAGAAAGTGAGAGGAGCAAGAGTGAGGAGGTAGAGAGAGGAAGAGGAGAGAAGATGAAGAGAGAGGAGGAAGAGAGAAGAGGAAGAGAGAGGAGGAAGAGAGAGGAGGAAGAGAGAGGTGGAAGAGAGAGGAGGAAGAGAGAGGAAAAAGTGAGAGGAGGAAGAGAGAGGAGGAAGAGAGAGGAGGAAGAGAGAGGAAGAGGAGAGAGGAGGAAGAGAGAAGAGGAAGAGAGAGGAGGAAGAGAGAGGAGGAAGAGAGAGGAGGAAGAGAGAGGAGGAAGAGAGATGAGGATGAGAGAGGAGCAAGAGTGAGGAGGAATAGAGAGGAAGATGAGAGAGGAAGAGGAGAGAGGAGGAGGAGAGAGGACGAAGAGAGAGAAGGAAGAGAGTGGAGGAAGAGAGAGGAAGAGGAGAGAGGAGGAAGAGAGAAGAGGAAGAGAGAGGAGGAAGAGAGAGGAGGAAGAGAGAGGAGGAAGAGAGAGGAGGAAGAGAGATGAGGAGGACAGAGGAGGAAGAGAGAGGAGGAAGAGAGACGAGGATGAGAGAGGAGCAAGAGTGAGGAGGAAGAGAGAGGAAGAGGAGAGAAGAGAAAGAGAGAGTAGGAAGAGAGTGGAGGAAGAGAGAGGAGGAAGAGAGAGGAAGAGGATAGAGGAGGAGGATAGAGGAGGAAGAGAGAGGTGGAAGAGAGAGGAGGAAGAAAGAGGAGGAAGAGAGAGGAAGAGGAGAGAAGAGGAGGAGAGAGGAGGAAGAGAGAGGAGGAAGAGAGAGGAGGAAGAGAGAGAAGGAAGAGAGAGGAGGAAGAGAGATGAAGAGGCGAGAGGAGGAAGAGAGAGGAGGAAGAGAGACGAGGATGAGAGGGGAGCAAGAGTGAGGTGGAAGAGAGAGGAAGAGGAGAAAAGAGGAAGAGTGAGGAACAAGAGAGTGGAGCAAGAGAGAAGAGGAAGAGAGAGGAAGAGGATAGAGGAGGAGGATAGAGGAGGAAGAGAGAGGTGGAAGAGAGAGGAGGAAGAGAGAGGAAGAAGAGAGGAGAAAGAGAGAGGAAGAGTAGAGAGGAGGAAGAGAGAGGAGGAAGAGAGAGGAGGAAAAGAGAGGAGGAAGTGAGAGGAGGAAGGGAGAGGAAGAGGAGAGTGAAGGAAGAGAGAAGAGGAAGAGAGAGGAGGAAGAGAGAGGAGAAAGTGAGAGGAGCAAGAGTGAGGAGGAAGAGAGAGGAAGAGGAGAGAAGATGAAGAGAGAGGAGGAAGAGAGAAGAGGAAGAGAGAGGAGGAAGAGAGAGGAGGAAAAGAGAGGAGAAAGAGAGAGGAAGAGGATAGAGGAGGAGGAGAGAGGTGGAAGAGAGAGGAGGAAGAGAGGGGAAGAAGTGAGAGGAGGAAGAGAGAGAAGAAAGAGAGAGGAAGAGGATAGAGAAGGAGGAGAAAGGAGGAAGAGAGAGGTGGAAGAGAGAGGAGGAAGAGAGAGGAAGAGGAGAGAAGAGGAGGAGACAGGAGGAATAGAGAGGTGGAAGAGAGTGGAGGAAGAGAGAGGAAAATGTGAGAGGAGGAAGAGAGAGGAGGAAGAGAGAGGAGGAAGAGAGAGGAAGAGGAGAGAGGAGGAAGAGAGAAGAGGAAGAGAGAGGAGGAAGAGAGAGGAGGAAGAGAGAGGAGGAAGAGAGAGGAGGAAGAGAGAGGAGGAAGAGAGATGAGGAGGAGAGAGGAGGAAGAGAGAGGAGGAAGAGAGAGGAGGAAGAGAGAGGAGGATGAGAGAGGAGCAAGAGTGAGGAGGAATAGAGAGGAAGATGAGATGTAAGAGGAGAGAAGAGGAGGAGAGAGGACGAAGAGAGAGAAGGAAGAGAGTGGAGGAAGAGAGAGGAAGAGGAGAGAGGAGGAAGAGGGAAGAGGAAGAGAGAGGAGGAACAGAGAGGACGAAGAGAGAGGAAAAGAAAGAGGAGGAAGAGAGAGGAGGAAGAGAGAGGAGGAAGAGAGAGGAGGAAGAGAGAGGAGGAAGAGAGAGGAAGAGGTGAGCAGAGGAAGAGAGAGGAGGAAGAGAGTGGAGGAAGAGAGAGGAGGAAGAGAGAGGAGGAAGAGAGAGGTGGAAGAGAGAGGAAGAGGAGAGAAGAGGAATAGAGAGGAAGAGGAGAGAGGCGGAAGAGAGAGGAGGAAGAGATAGGAGGAAGAGAGATGAGGAGGACAGAGGAGGAAGAGACACGAGGATGAGAGAGGAGCAAGAGTGAGGAGGAAGAGAGAGGAAGAGGAGAGAAGAGGAAGAGAGAGGAGGAAGAGAGTGGAGGAAGAGAGAGGAGGAAGAGAGAGGAAGAGGATAGAGGAGGAGGATAGAGGAGGAAGAGAGAGGTGGATGAGAGACGAGGAAGAGAGAGGAAGAAGAGAGAGGAGGAAGAGAGAGGAGGAAGAGAGAGGAAGAGGAAAGAAGAGGAGGAGAGAGGAGGAAGAGAGAGGAGGAAGAGAGAGGAGGAAGAGAGAGAAGGAAGAGAGAGGAGGAAGAGAGATGAATAGGCGAGAGGAGGAAGAGAGAGGAGGAAGAGAGACGAGGATGAGAGAGGAGCAAGAGTGAGGTGGAAGTTAGATGAAGAGAAGAGAAGAGGAAGAGAGAAGAGGAAGAGAGTGGGGGAAGAGAAAGGAGGAAGAGAGAGGAAGAAGAGAGAGGAGGAAGAGAGAGGAAGAGTAGAGAGGAGGAAGAGAGAGGAGGAAGAGAGAGGAGGAAGAGAGAGGAGGAAGAGAGAGGAGGAAGGGAGAGGAGCAAGAGTGAGGAGGATGAGAGAGGAAGAGAAGAGAAGATGAAGAGAGAGGAGGAAGAGAGAAGAGGAATAGAGAGGAGGAAGAGGATAGAGGAGGAGGAGAGAGGTGGAAGAGAGATGAGGAAGAGAGGGGAAGAAGTGAGAGGAGGAAGAGAGAGGAGAAAGAGAGAGGAAGAGGATAGAGAAGGAGGAGAGAGGAGGAAGAGAGAGGTGGAAGAGAGAGGAGGAAGAGAGAGGAAGAAGTGAGAGGAGGAAGAGAGAGGAGGAAGAGAGAGGAAGAGGAGAGAAGAGGAGGAGAGAGGAGGAAGAGATAGGAGGAAGACAGAGGAGGAAGAGAGAGGAGGAAGAGAGAGGAGGAAGAGAGAGGAAGAGGGGAGCGGAGGAAGAGAGAAGAGGAAGAGAGAGGAGGAAGAGACAGGAGGAAGTGAGAGGAGCAAGAGTAAGGAGGAAGAGAGAGGAAGAGGAGAGAAGATGAAGAGAGCGGAGGAAGAGAGAAGAGGAAGAGAGAGGAGGAAGAGAGAGGAGGAAGTGAGAGGAGCAAGAGTGAGGAGGAAGAGAGAGGAGAAAGAGAGAGGAAGAGGATAGAGGAGGAGGAGAGAGGAGGAAGAGAGAGGTCGAAGAGTGAGGAGGAAGAGAGAGGAAGAAGTGAGAGGAGGAAGAGAGAGGAGGAAGAGAGATGAGGAGGAGAGAGGAGGAAGAGAGAGGAGGAAGAGAGAGGAGGAAGAGCGAGGAGGAAGAGAGAGGCAGAAGAGAGAGGAGGAAGAGAGAGGAAAAGAGAGAGGAGGAAGAGAGAAGAGGAAGAGAGAGGAGGAAGAGAGAGGAGGAGGAGAGAGGAGGAAGAGAGAGGAGGAAGAGAGAGGTGGAAGAGAGAGGAAGAGGAGAGAAGAGGAGGAGAGAGGAGGAAGAGAGAGGAGGAAGAGAGAGGAGGAAGAGAGAGGAGGAAGAGAGATGAGGAGGACAGAGGAGGAGGGTAGAGGAGGAAGAGAGAGGTGGAAGAGAGAGGAGGAAGAGAGAGGAAGAAGAGAGAGGAGGAAGAGAGAGGAAGAGTAGAGAGGAGGAAGAGAGAGGAGGAAGACAGAGGAGGAAGAGAGAGGAGGAAGAGTGATGAGGAAGAGAGAGGAAGAGGAGAGAAGATGAAGAGAGAGGAGGAAGAGAGAGGAGGAAGAGAGAGGAGGAAGACAGATGAGGAGGAGAGAGGAGGAAGAGAGAGGAAGAGGATAGAGGAGGAGGAGAGAGGTGGAAGAGAGAGGAGGAAGAGAGGGGAAGAAGTGAGAGGAGGAAGAGAGAGGAGAAAGAGAGAGGAAGAGGATAGAGAAGGAGGAGAGAGGAGGAAGAGAGAGGTGGAAGAGAGAGGAGGAAGACAGAGGAAGAAGTGAGAGGAGGAAGAGAGAGGAGGAAGAGAGAGGAAGAGTAGAGAAGAGGAGGAGAGAGGAGGAAGAGAGAGGAGGAAGAGAGAGGAGGAAGAGAGAGGAGGAAGAGAGAGGAAGAGGAGAGCGGAGGAAGAGAGAAGAGGAAGAGAGAAGAGGAAGAGACAGGAGGAAGTGAGAGGAGCAAGAGTAAGGAGGAAGAGAGAGGAAGAGGAGAGAAGATGAAGAGAGCGGAGGAAGATAGAAGAGGAAGAGAGAGGAGGAAGAGAGACGAGGATATAAGAGGAGCAAGACTGAGGAGTAAGAGAGAGGAAGAGGAGAGAGGAGGAAGACAGAGGAGGAAGAGAGAGGAGGAAGAGAGAGGAAGAGGAGAGAGGAGGAGGACAGAGGAGGAGAGAGAAGGAAGAGAGAGGAGGAAGAGAGAGGAAGAGGAGAGAATAGGAAGAGAGAGGAGGAAGAGAGAGGAATTGGAGTGCGGAGGAAGAGAGAAGAGGAAGAGAGAGGAGGAATAGAGAGGAGGAAGAGAGAGGAAGAGGAGACAAGAGGAGGAGAGAGGAGGAAGAGAGAGGGGGAAGAGAAAGGAGGAAGACAGAGGAGGAAGAGAGAGGAAGAGGCGAGAGGAGGAAGAGAGAGGAGGAAGACAGACGAGGATGAGAGAGGAGCAAGAGTGAGGAGGAAGAGAGAGGAAGAGGAGAGAAGAGGAAGAGAGAGGAGGAAGAGAGTGGAGGAAGAGAGAGGAGGAAGAGTGAGGAAGAAGATAGAGGAGGAGGATAGAGGAGGAAGAGAGAGGTGGAAGAGAGAGGAGGAAGAGAGAGGAAGAAGAGAGAGGAGGAAGAGAGAGGAAGAGTTAAGAGGAGGAAGAGAGAGGAGGAAGAAAGAGGAGGAAGAGAGAGGAGGAAGAGAGAGGAAGAGGAGAGAAGAGGAGGAGAGAGGAGGAAGAGAGAGGAGGAAGAGAGAGGAAGAGGAAAGAAGAGGAGGAGAGAGGAGGAAGAGAGAGGAGGAAGAGAGAGGAGGAAGAGAGAGAAGGAAGAGAGAGGAGGAAGAGAGATGAATAGGCGAGAGGAGGAAGAGAGAGGAGGAAGAGAGACGAGGATGAGAGAGGAGCAAGAGTGAGGTGGAAGAGAGATGAAGAGAAGAGAAGAGGAAGAGAGAAGAGGAAGAGAGTGGGGGAAGAGAGAGGAGGAAGAGAGAGGAAGAAGAGAGAGGAGGAAGAGAGAGGAAGAGTAGAGAGGAGGAAGAGAGAGGAGGAAGAGAGAGGAGGAAGAGAGAGGAGGAAGAGAGAGGAGGAAGGGAGAGGAGCAAGAGTGAGGAGGATGAGAGAGGAAGAGAAGAGAAGATGAAGAGAGAGGAGGAAGAGAGAAGAGGAATAGAGAGGAGGAAGAGGATAGAGGAGGAGGAGAGAGGTGGAAGAGAGATGAGGAAGAGAGGGGAAGAAGTGAGAGGAGGAAGAGAGAGGAGAAAGAGAGAGGAAGAGGATAGAGAAGGAGGAGAGAGGAGGAAGAGAGAGGTGGAAGAGAGAGGAGGAAGAGAGAGGAAGAGGAGAGAAGAGGAGGAGAGAGGAGGAAGAGAGAGGAGGAAGACAGAGGAGGAAGAGAGAGGAGGAAGAGAGAGGAGGAAGAGAGAGGAAGAGGGGAGCGGAGGAAGAGAGAAGAGGAAGAGAGAGGAGGAAGAGACAGGAGGAAGTGAGAGGAGCAAGAGTAAGGAGGAAGAGAGAGGAAGAGGAGAGAAGATGAAGAGAGCGGAGGAAGAGAGAAGAGGAAGAGAGAGGATGAAGAGAGAGGAGGAAGTGAGAGGAGCAAGAGTGAGGAGGAAGAGAGAGGAGAAAGAGAGAGGAAGAGGATAGAGGAGGAGGAGAGAGGAGGAAGAGAGAGGTCGAAGAGTGAGGAGGAAGAGAGAGGAAGAAGTGAGAGGAGGAAGAGAGAGGAGGAAGAGAGATGAGGAGGAGAGAGGAGGAAGAGAGAGGAGGAAGAGAGAGGAGGAAGAGCGAGGAGGAAGAGAGAGGAGGAAGAGCGAGGAGGAAGAGAGAGGCAGAAGAGAGAGGAGGAAGAGAGAGGAAAAGAGAGAGGAGGAAGGGAGAAGAGGAAGAGAGAGGAGGAAGAGAGAGGAGGAGGAGAGAGGAGGAAGAGAGAGGAGGAAGAGAGAGGTGGAAGAGAGAGGAAGAGGAGAGAAGAGGAGGAGAGAGGAGGAAGAGAGAGGAGGAAGAGAGAGGAGGAAGAGAGAGGAGGAAGAGAGATGAGGAGGACAGAGGAGGAGGGTAGAGGAGGAAGAGAGAGGTGGAAGAGAGAGGAGGAAGAGAGAGGAAGAAGAGAGAGGAGGAAGAGAGAGGAAGAGTAGAGAGGAGGAAGAGAGAGGAGGAAGACAGAGGAGGAAGAGAGAGGAGGAAGAGTGATGAGGAAGAGAGAGGAAGAGGAGAGAAGATGAAGAGAGAGGAGGAAGAGAGAGGAGGAAGAGAGAGGAGGAAGACAGATGAGGAGGAGAGAGGAGGAAGAGAGAGGAAGAGGATAGAGGAGGAGGAGAGAGGTGGAAGAGAGAGGAGGAAGAGAGGGGAAGAAGTGAGAGGAGGAAGAGAGAGGAGAAAGAGAGAGGAAGAGGATAGAGAAGGAGGAGAGAGGAGGAAGAGAGAGGTGGAAGAGAGAGGAGGAAGACAGAGGAAGAAGTGAGAGGAGGAAGAGAGAGGAGGAAGAGAGAGGAAGAGTAGAGAAGAGGAGGAGAGAGGAGGAAGAGAGAGGAGGAAGAGAGAGGAGGAAGAGAGAGGAGGAAGAGAGAGGAAGAGGAGAGCGGAGGAAGAGAGAAGAGGAAGAGAGAGGAGGAAGAGACAGGAGGAAGTGAGAGGAGCAAGAGTAAGGAGGAAGAGAGAGGAAGAGGAGAGAAGATGAAGAGAGCGGAGGAAGATAGAAGAGGAAGAGAGAGGAGGAAGAGAGACGAGGATATGAGAGGAGCAAGAGTGAGGAGTAAGAGAGAGGAAGAGGAGAGAGGAGGAAGACAGAGGAGGAAGAGAGAGGAGGAAGAGAGAGGAAGAGGAGAGAGGAGGAGGACAGAGGAGGAGAGAGAAGGAAGAGAGAGGAGGAAGAGAGAGGAAGAGGAGAGAATAGGAAGAGAGAGGAGGAAGAGAGAGGAATTGGAGTGCGGAGGAAGAGAGAAGAGGAAGAGAGAGGAGGAATAGAGAGGAGGAAGAGAGAGGAAGAGGAGACAAGAGGAGGAGAGAGGAGGAAGAGAGAGGGGGAAGAGAAAGGAGGAAGACAGAGGAGGAAGAGAGAGGAAGAGGCGAGAGGAGGAAGAGAGAGGAGGAAGACAGACGAGGATGAGAGAGGAGCAAGAGTGAGGAGGAAGAGAGAGGAAGAGGAGAGAAGAGGAAGAGAGAGGAGGAAGAGAGTGGAGGAAGAGAGAGGAGGAAGAGTGAGGAAGAAGATAGAGGAGGAGGATAGAGGAGGATGAGAGAGGTGGAAGAGAGAGGAGGAAGAGAGAGGAAGAAGAGAGAGGAGGAAGAGAGAGGAAGAGTTAAGAGGAGGAAGAGAGAGGAGGAAGAAACAGGAGGAAGAGAGAGGAGGAAGAGAGAGGAAGAGGAGAGAAGAGGAGGAGAGAGGAGGAAGAGAGAGGAGGAAGAGAGACGAGGATGAGAGAGTAGCAAGAGTGAGGAGGAAGAGAGACGAGGATGAGAGAGCAGCAAGAGTGAGGAGGAAGAGAGAGGAAGAGGAGAGAAGAGGAAGAGAGAGGAGGAAGAGAGAGGAATAAGAGAGAGGAGGAAGAGAGAGGAGGAAGAGAGAGGAGCAAGAGTGATGAGGAAGAGAGAGGAAGAGGAGAGAAGATGAAGAGAGAGGAGGAAGAGAGAGGAGGAAGAGAGAGGAAGAAGTGAGAGGAGGAAGAGAGAGGAGGAAGAGAGAGGAAGAGGAGAGAAGAGGAGGAGAGAGGAGGAAGAGAGAGGAGGAAGAGAGAGGAGGAAGAGAGACGAGGAAGAGAGAGGAGGAAGAGAGAGGAAGAGGGGAGCGGAGGAAGAGAGAAGAGGAAGAGAGAGGAGGAAGAGACAGGAGGAAGTGAGAGGAGCAAGAGTAAGGAGGAAGAGAGAGGAAGAGGAGAGAAGATGAAGAGAGCGGAGGAAGAGAGAAGAGGAAGAGAGAGGAGGAAGAGAGAGGAGGAAGTGAGAGGAGCAAGAGTGAGGAGGAAGAGAGAGGAGAAAGAGAGAGGAAGAGGATAGAGGAGGAGGAGAGAGGAGGAAGAGAGAGGTCGAAGAGTGAGGAGGAAGAGAGAGGAAGAAGTGAGAGGAGGAAGAGAGAGGAGGAAGAGAGATGAGGAGGAGAGAGGAGGAAGAGAGAGGAGGAAGAGAGAGGAGGAAGAGCGAGGAGGAAGAGAGAGGCAGAAGAGAGAGGAGGAAGAGAGAGGAAAAGAGAGAGGAGGAAGAGAGAAGAGGAAGAGAGAGGAGGAAGAGAGAGGAGGTGGAGAGAGGAGGAAGAGAGAGGAGGAAGAGAGAGGTGGAAGAGAGAGGAAGAGGAGAGAAGAGGAGGAGAGAGGAGGAAGAGAGAGGAGGAAGAGAGAGGAGGAAGAGAGAGGAGGAAGAAAGATGAGGAGGACAGAGGAGGAAGAGAGACGAGGATGAGAGAGGAGCAAGAGTGAGGAGGAAGACAGAGGAAGAGGAGAGAAGAGGAAGAGAGAGGAGGAAGAGTGTGGAGGAAGAGAGAGGAGGAAGAGAGAGGAAGAGGATAGAGGAGGAGGATAGAGGAGGAAGAGAGAGGTGGATGAGAGAGGCGGAAGAGAGAGGAAGAAGAGAGAGGAGGAAGAGAGAGGAGGAAGAGAGAGGAAGAGGAAAGAAGAGGAGGAGAGAGGAGGAAGAGAGAGGAGGAAGAGAGAGGAGGAAGAGAGAGAAGGAAGAGAGAGGATGAATAGAGATGAATAGGCAAGAGGAGGAATAGAGAGGAGGAGGAAGAGAGACGAGGATGAGAGAGGAGCAAGAGTGAGGTGGAAGAGAGAGGAAGAGAAGAGAAGAGGAAGAGAGAGGAGGAAGAGAGTGGAGGAAGAGAGAGGAGGAAGAGAGAGGAAGAAGAGAGAGGAGGAAGAGAGAGGAAGAGTAGAGAGGAGGAAGAGAGAGGAGGAAGACAGAGGAGGAAGAGAGAGGAGGAAGAGTGATGAGGAAGAGAGAGGAAGAGGAGAGAAGATGAAGAGAGAGGAGGAAGAGAGAGGAGGAAGAGAGAGGAGGAAGACAGATGAGGAGGAGAGAGGAGGAAGAGAGAGGAAGAGGATAGAGGAGGAGGAGAGAGGTGGAAGAGAGAGGAGGAAGAGAGGGGAAGAAGTGAGAGGAGGAAGAGAGAGGAGAAAGAGAGAGGAAGAGGATACAGAAGGAGGAGAGAGGAGGAAGAGAGAGGTGGAAGAGAGAGGAGGAAGACAGAGGAAGAAGTGAGAGGACGAAGAGAGAGGAGGAAGAGAGAGGAAGAGTAGAGAAGAGGAGGAGAGATGAGGAAGAGAGAGGAGGAAGAGAGAGGAGGAAGAGAGAGGAGGAAGAGAGAGGAAGAGGAGAGCGGAGGAAGAGAGAAGAGGAAGAGAGAGGAGGAAGAGACAGGAGGAAGTGAGAGGAGCAAGAGTAAGGAGGAAGAGAGAGGAAGAGGAGAGAAGATGAAGACAGCGGAGGAAGATAGAAGAGGAAGAGAGAGGAGGAAGAGAGACGAGGATATGAGAGGAGCAAGAGTGAGGAGTAAGAGAGAGGAAGAGGAGAGAGGAGGAAGACAGAGGAGGAAGAGAGAGGAGGAAGAGAGAGGAAGAGGAGAGAGGAGGAGGACAGAGGAGGAGAGAGAAGGAAGAGAGAGGAGGAAGAGAGAGGAGGAAGAGAGAGGAATTGGAGTGCGGAGGAAGAGAGAAGAGGAAGAGAGAGGAGGAATAGAGAGGAGGAAGAGAGAGGAAGAGGAGACAAGAGGAGGAGAGAGGAGGAAGAGAGAGGGGGAAGAGAAAGGAGGAAGACAGAGGAGGAAGAGAGAGGAAGAGGCGAGAGGAGGAAGAGAGAGGAGGAAGACAGACGAGGATGAGAGAGGAGCAAGAGTGAGGAGGAAGAGAGAGGAAGAGGAGAGAAGAGGAAGAGAGAGGAGGAAGAGAGTGGAGGAAGAGAGAGGAGGAAGAGTGAGGAAGAAGATAGAGGAGGAGGATAGAGGAGGAAGAGAGAGGTGGAAGAGAGAGGAGGAAGAGAGAGGAAGAAGAGAGAGGAGGAAGAGAGAGGAAGAGTTAAGAGGAGGAAGAGAGAGGAGGAAGAAAGAGGAGGAAGAGAGAGGAGGAAGAGAGAGGAAGAGGAGAGAAGAGGAGGAGAGAGGAGGAAGAGAGAGGAGGAAGAGAGAGGAGGAAGACAGATGAGGAGGAGAGAGGAGGAAGAGAGAGGAGGAAGAGAGACGAGGATGAGAGAGTAGCAAGAGTGAGGAGGAAGAGAGACGAGGATGAGAGAGCAGCAAGAGTGAGGAGGAAGATAGAGGAAGAGGAGAGAAGAGGAAGAGAGAGGAGGAAGAGAGAGGAATAAGAGAGAGGAGGAAGAGAGAGGAGGAAGAGAGAGGAGCAAGAGTGATGAGGAAGAGAGAGGAAGAGGAGAGAAGATGAAGAGAGAGGAGGAAGAGAGAGGAGGAAGAGAGAGGAGGAAGACAGATGAGGAGGAGAGAGGAGGAAGAGAGAGGAGGAAGAGAGAGGAGGAAGAGAGAGGAGGAAGAGAGAGCAGCAAGAGTGAGGAGGAAGAGAGAGGAAGAGGAGAGAAGAGGAAGAGAGAGGAGGAAGAGAGAGGAGGAAGAGAGAAGAGGAAGAGAGAGGAGGAAGAGAGAGGAGGAGGAGAGAGGAGGAAGAGAGAGGAGGAAGAGAGAGGAGGAAGAGAGATGAGGAGGACAGAGGAGGAAGAGAGAGGAGGAAGAGAGACGAGGATGAGAGAGGAGCAAGAGTGAGGAGGAAGAGAGAGGAAGAGGAGAGAGGGGAAGAGAGAGGAGGAAGAGAGTTGAGGAAGAGAGAGGAGGAAAAGAGAGGAAGAGGAGAGCGGAGGAAGAGAGAAGAGGAAGAGAGAGGAGGAAGAGAGAGGAGGAAGTGAGAGGAGCAAGAGTAAGGAGGAAGAGAGAGGAAGAGGAGAGAAGATGAGGAGACCGGAGGAAGAGAGAAGAGGAAGAGAGAGGAGGAAGAGAGAGGAGGAAGTGAGAGGAGCAAGAGTGAGGAGAAAGAGAGAGGAAGAAGAGAGAAGATGAAGAGAGAGGAGGAAGAGAGAAGAGGAAGAGAGAGGAGGAAGAGAGAGGAGGAAGAGAGAGGAGAAAGAGAGAGGAAGAGGAGAGAAGAGGAGGAGAGAGGAGGAAGAGAGAGGAGGAAGAGAGAGGAGGAAGAGAGAGGAGGAAGTGAGAGGAGCAAGAGTAGGAGGAAGAGAGAGGAAGAGGAGAGAAGATGAAGAGAGCGGAGGAATAGAGAAGAGGAAGAGAGAGGAGGAAGAGAGGGGAGGAAGAGAGAGGAGGAAGAGAGAGGAAGAGGAGAGAAGAGGAGGAGAGAGGAGGAAAAGAGAGGTGGAAGAGAGAGGCAGAAGAGAGAGGAGGAAGAGAGAGGAAAAGAGAGCGGAGGAAGAGAGAAGAGGAAGAGAGAGGAGGAAGAGAGAGGAGGAGGAGAGAGGAGGAAGAGAGAGGAGGAAGAGAGATGAGGAGGACAGAGGAGGAAGAGAGAGGAGGAAGAGAGACGAGGATGAGAGAGGAGCAAGAGTGAGGAGGAAGAGAGAGGAAGAGAGAGAAGATGAAGAGAGAGTAGGAAGAGAGTGGAGGAAGAGAGAGGAAGAGGAGAGAGGAGGAAGAGAGAAGAGGAAGAGAGAGGAGGAAGAGAGAGGACGAAGAGAGAGGAAAAGAGAGAGGAGGAAGAGAGAGGAGGAAGAGAGAGGAGGAAGAGAGAGGAGGAAGAGAGAGGAGGAAGAGAGAGGAAGAGGATAGAGGAGGAGGATAGAGGAGGAAGAGAGAGGTGGAAGAGAGAGGAGGAAGAAAGAGGAGGAAGAGAGAGGAAGAGGAGAGAAGAGGAGGAGAGAGGAGGAAGAGAGAGGAGGAAGAGAGAGGAGGAAGAGAGAGAAGGAAGAGAGAGGAGGAAGAGAGATGAAGAGGCGAGAGGAGGAAAAGAGAGGAGGAAGAGAGAGGAGGAAGAGAGAGGAGGAAGGGAGAGGAAGAGGAGAGCGAAGGAAGAGAGAAGAGGAAGAGAGAGGAGGAAGAGAGAGGAGAAAGTGAGAGGAGCAAGAGTGAGGAGGTAGAGAGAGGAAGAGGAGAGAAGATGAAGAGAGAGGAGGAAGAGAGAAGAGGAAGAGAGAGGAGGAAGAGAGAGGAGGAAGAGAGAGGTGGAAGAGAGAGGAGGAAGAGAGAGGAAAAAGTGAGAGGAGGAAGAGAGAGGAGGAAGAGAGAGGAGGAAGAGAGAGGAAGAGGAGAGAGGAGGAAGAGAGAAGAGGAAGAGAGAGGAGGAAGAGAGAGGAGGAAGAGAGAGGAGGAAGAGAGAGGAAGAGGAGAGAATAGGAAGAGAGAGGAGGAAGAGAGAGGAATTGGAGTGCGGAGGAAGAGAGAAGAGGAAGAGAGAGGAGGAATATAGAGGAGGAAGAGAGAGGAAGAGGAGACAAGAGGAGGAGAGAGGAGGAAGAGAGAGGGGGAAGAGAAAGGAGGAAGACAGAGGAGGAAGAGAGAGGAAGAGGCGAGAGGAGGAAGAGAGAGGAGGAAGACAGACGAGGATGAGAGAGGAGCAAGAGTGAGGAGGAAGAGAGAGGAAGAGGAGAGAAGAGGAAGAGAGAGGAGGAAGAGAGTGGAGGAAGAGAGAGGAGGAAGAGTGAGGAAGAAGATAGAGGAGGAGGATAGAGGAGGAAGAGAGAGGTGGAAGAGAGAGGAGGAAGAGAGAGGAAGAAGAGAGAGGAGGAAGAGAGAGGAAGAGTTAAGAGGAGGAAGAGAGAGGAGGAAGAAAGAGGAGGAAGAGAGAGGAGGAAGAGAGAGGAAGAGGAGAGAAGAGGAGGAGAGAGGAGGAAGAGAGAGGAGGAAGAGAGAGGAGGAAGACAGATGAGGAGGAGAGAGGAGGAAGAGAGAGGAGGAAGAGAGACGAGGATGAGAGAGTAGCAAGAGTGAGGAGGAAGAGAGACGAGGATGAGAGAGCAGCAAGAGTGAGGAGGAAGATAGAGGAAGAGGAGAGAAGAGGAAGAGAGAGGAGGAAGAGAGAGGAATAAGAGAGAGGAGGAAGAGAGAGGAGCAAGAGTGATGAGGAAGAGAGAGGAAGAGGAGAGAAGATGAAGAGAGAGGAGGAAGAGAGAGGAGGAAGAGAGAGGAGGAAGACAGATGAGGAGGAGAGAGGAGGAAGAGAGAGGAGGAAGAGAGAGGAGGAAGAGAGAGGAGGAAGAGAGAGCAGCAAGAGTGAGGAGGAAGAGAGAGGAAGAGGAGAGAAGAGGAAGAGAGAGGAGGAAGAGAGAGGAGGAAGAGAGAAGAGGAAGAGAGAGGAGGAAGAGAGAGGAGGAGGAGAGAGGAGGAAGAGAGAGGAGGAAGAGAGAGGAGGAAGAGAGAGGAGGAAGAGAGAGGAGGAAGAGAGAGGAAGAGGAGAGAAGAGGAGGAGAGAGGAGGAAGAGAGAGGAGGAAGAGAGAGGAGGAAGAGAGAGGAGGAAGAGAGATGAGGAGGACAGAGGAGGAAGAGAGAGGAGGAAGAGAGACGAGGATGAGAGAGGAGCAAGAGTGAGGAGGAAGAGAGAGGAAGAGGAGAGAGGGGAAGAGAGAGGAGGAAGAGAGTTGAGGAAGAGAGAGGAGGAAGAGAGAGGAAGAGGAGAGCGGAGGAAGAGAGAAGAGGAAGAGAGAGGAGGAAGAGAGAGGAGGAAGTGAGAGGAGCAAGAGTAAGGAGGAAGAGAGAGGAAGAGGAGAGAAGATGAGGAGACCGGAGGAAGAGAGAAGAGGAAGAGAGAGGAGGAAGAGAGAGGAGGAAGTGAGAGGAGCAAGAGTGAGGAGAAAGAGAGAGGAAGAAGAGAGAAGATGAAGAGAGAGGAGGAAGAGAGAAGAGGAAGAGAGAGGAGGAAGAGAGAGGAGGAAGAGAGAGGAGAAAGAGAGAGGAAGAGGAGAGAAGAGGAGGAGAGAGGAGGAAGAGAGAGGAGGAAGAGAGAGGAGGAAGAGAGAGGAGGAAGTGAGAGGAGCAAGAGTGAGGAGGAAGAGAGAGGAAGAGGAGAGAAGATGAAGAGAGCGGAGGAATAGAGAAGAGGAAGAGAGAGGAGGAAGAGAGGGGAGGAAGAGAGAGGAGGAAGAGAGAGGAAGAGGAGAGAAGAGGAGGAGAGAGGAGGAAAAGAGAGGTGGAAGAGAGAGGCAGAAGAGAGAGGAGGAAGAGAGAGGAAAAGAGAGAGGAGGAAGAGAGAAGAGGAAGAGAGAGGAGGAAGAGAGAGGAGGAGGAGAGAGGAGGAAGAGAGAGGAGGAAGAGAGATGAGGAGGACAGAGGAGGAAGAGAGAGGAGGAAGAGAGACGAGGATGAGAGAGGAGCAAGAGTGAGGAGGAAGAGAGAGGAAGAGAGAGAAGATGAAGAGAGAGTAGGAAGAGAGTGGAGGAAGAGAGAGGAGGAAGAGAGAGGAGGAAGAGAGAGGAAGAGGATAGAGGAGGAGGATAGAGGAGGAAGAGAGAGGTGGAAGAGAGAGGAGGAAGAAAGAGGAGGAAGAGAGAGGAAGAGGAGAGAAGAGGAGGAGAGAGGAGGAAGAGAGAGGAGGAAGAGAGAGGAGGAAGAGAGAGAAGGAAGAGAGAGGAGGAAGAGAGATGAAGAGGCGAGAGGAGGAAAAGAGAGGAGGAAGAGAGAGGAGGAAGAGAGAGGAGGAAGAGAGAGGAGGAAGGGAGAGGAAGAGGAGAGCGAAGGAAGAGAGAAGAGGAAGAGAGAGGAGGAAGAGAGAGGAGAAAGTGAGAGGAGCAAGAGTGAGGAGGTAGAGAGAGGAAGAGGAGAGAAGATGAAGAGAGAGGAGGAAGAGAGAAGAGGAAGAGAGAGGAGGAAGAGAGAGGAGGAAGAGAGAGGTGGAAGAGAGAGGAGGAAGAGAGAGGAAAAAGTGAGAGGAGGAAGAGAGAGGAGGAAGAGAGAGGAGGAAGAGAGAGGAAGAGGAGAGAGGAGGAAGAGAGAAGAGGAAGAGAGAGGAGGAAGAGAGAGGAGGAAGAGAGAGGAGGAAGAGAGAGGAGGAAGAGAGATGAGGAGGAGAGAGGAGGAAGAGAGAGGAGGAAGAGAGAGGAGGAAGAGAGAGGAGGATGAGAGAGGAGCAAGAGTGAGGAGGAATAGAGAGGAAGATGAGAGAGGAAGAGGAGAGAGGAGGAGGAGAGAGGACGAAGAGAGAGAAGGAAGAGAGTGGAGGAAGAGAGAGGAAGAGGAGAGAGGAGGAAGAGAGAAGAGGAAGAGAGAGGAGGAAGAGAGAGGGGGAAGAGAGAGGAGGAAGAGAGAGGAGGAAGAGAGATGAGGAGGACAGAGGAGGAAGAGAGAGGAGGAAGAGAGACGAGGATGAGAGAGGAGCAAGAGTGAGGAGGAAGAGAGAGGAAGAGGAGAGAAGAGAAAGAGAGAGTAGGAAGAGAGTGGAGGAAGAGAGAGGAGGAAGAGAGAGGAAGAGGATAGAGGAGGAGGATAGAGGAGGAAGAGAGAGGTGGAAGAGAGAGGAGGAAGAAAGAGGAGGAAGAGAGAGGAAGAGGAGAGAAGAGGAGGAGAGAGGAGGAAGAGAGAGGAGGAAGAGAGAGGAGGAAGAGAGAGAAGGAAGAGAGAGGAGGAAGAGAGATGAAGAGGCGAGAGGAGGAAGAGAGAGGAGGAAGAGTGACGAGGATGAGAGGGGAGCAAGAGTGAGGTGGAAGAGAGAGGAAGAGGAGAAAAGAGGAAGAGAGAGGAACAAGAGAGTGGAGCAAGAGAGAAGAGGAAGAGAGAGGAAGAGGATAGAGGAGGAGGATAGAGGAGGAAGAGAGAGGTGGAAGAGAGAGGAGGAAGAGAGAGGAAGAAGAGAGGAGAAAGAGAGAGGAAGAGTAGAGAGGAGGAAGAGAGAGGAGGAAGAGAGAGGAGGAAAAGAGAGGAGGAAGAGAGAGGAGGAAGGGAGAGGAAGAGGAGAGTGAAGGAAGAGAGAAGAGGAAGAGAGAGGAGGAAGAGAGAGGAGAAAGTGAGAGGAGCAAGAGTGAGGAGGAAGAGAGAGGAAGAGGAGAGAAGATGAAGAGAGAGGAGGAAGAGAGAAGAGGAAGAGAGAGGAGGAAGAGAGAGGAGGAAAAGAGAGGAGAAAGAGAGAGGAAGAGGATAGAGGAGGAGGAGAGAGGTGGAAGAGAGAGGAGGAAGAGAGGGGAAGAATTGAGAGGAGGAAGAGAGAGAAGAAAGAGAGGGGAAGAGGATAGAGAAGGAGGAGAGAGGAGGAAGAGAGAGGTGGAAGAGAGAGGAGGAAGAGAGAGGAAGAAGTGAGAGGAGGAAGAGAGAGGAGGAAGAGAGAGGAAGAGGAGAGAAGAGGAGGAGACAGGAGGAAGAGAGAGGTGGAAGAGAGTGGAGGAAGAGAGAGGAAAATGTGAGAGGAGGAAGAGAGAGGAGGAAGAGAGAGGAGGAAGAGAGAGGAAGAGGAGAGAGGAGGAAGAGAGAAGAGGAAGAGAGAGGAGGAAGAGAGAGGAGGAAGAGAGAGGAGGAAGAGAGAGGAGGAAGAGAGAGGAGGAAGAGAGATGAGGAGGAGAGAGGAGGAAGAGAGAGGAGGAAGAGAGAGGAGGAAGAGAGAGGAGGATGAGAGAGGAGCAAGAGTGAGGAGGAATAGAGAGGAAGATGAGATGTAAGAGGAGAGAGGAGGAGGAGAGAGGACGAAGAGAGAGAAGGAAGAGAGTGGAGGAAGAGAGAGGAAGAGGAGAGAGGAGGAAGAGAGAAGAGGAAGAGAGAGGAGGAAGAGAGAGGACGAAGAGAGAGGAAAAGAGAGAGGAGGAAGAGAGAGGAGGAAGAGAGAGGAGGAAGAGAGAGGAGGAAGAGAGAGGAGGAAGAGAGAGGAAGAGGTGAGCGGAGGAAGAGATAGGAGGAAGAGAGTGGAGGAAGAGAGAGGAGGAAGAGAGAGGAAGAGGATAGAGGAGGAGGATAGAGGAGGAAGAGAGAGGTGGAAGAGAGAGGAGGAAGAGAGAGGAAGAAGAGAGAGGAGGAAGAGAGAGGAAAAGTAGAGAGGAGGAAGAAAGAGGAGGAAGAGAGAGGAGGAAGAGAGAGGAGGAAGGGAGAGGAAGAGGAGAGCGGAGGAAGAGAGAAGAGGAAGAGAGAGGAGGAAGAGAGAGGAGGAAGTGAGAGGAGCAAGAGTGAGGAGGAAGAGAGAGGAAGAGGAGAGAAGATGAAGAGAGAGGAGGAAGAGAGAAGAGGAAGAGAGAGGAGGTAGAGAGAGGAGAAAGAGAGAGGAGAAAGAGAGAGGAAGAGGATAGAGGAGGAGGAGAGAGGTGGAAGAGAGAGGAGGAAGAGAGGGGAAGAAGTGAGAGGAAGAAGTGAGAGGAGGAAGAGAGAGGAGGAAGAGAGAGGAAGAGGATAGAGGAGGAGGATAGAGGAGGAAGAGAGAGGTGGAATAGAGAGAGGAGGAAGAGAGAGGAAGAAGAGAGAGAAGGAAGAGAGAGGAGGAAGAGAGATGAAGAGGAGAGAAGAGGAGGAGAGAGGAGGAAGAGAGAGGAGGAAGAGAGAGGAGGAAGAGAGAGAAGGAAGAGAGAGGAGGAAGAGAGATGAAGATGCGAGAGGAGGAAGAGAGAGGAGGAAGAGAGAGGAAGAGGAGAGAGGAGGAAGAGAGAGGAGGAAGAGAGAGGAGGAAGTGAGAGGAAGAGGAGAGAGGAGGAAGAGAGAGGAGGAAGAGAGACGAGGATGAGAGAGGAGGGAGAGAGAGGAGGAAGATACAGGAAGAGGAGTGAGGAGGAGGAGAGAGGAGGAAGAGAGAGGAGGAAGAGAGAGGTGGAAGAGAGAGGAAGAGGAGAGAAGAGGAGGAGAGAGGAGGAAGAGAGAGGAGGAAGAGAGAGGAGGAAGAGAGAGGAGGAAGAGAGATGAGGAGGACAGAGGAGGAAGAGAGACGAGGATGAGAGAGGAGCAAGAGTGAGGAGGAAGAGAGAGGAAGAGGAGAGAAGAGGAAGAGAGAGGAGGAAGAGAGTGGAGGAAGAGAGAGGAGGAAGAGAGAGGAAGAGGATAGAGGAGGAGGATAGAGGAGGAAGAGAGAGGTGGATGAGAGAGGAGGAAGAGAGAGGAAGAAGAGAGAGGAGGAAGAGAGAGGAGGAAGAGAGAGGAAGAGGAAAGAAGAGGAGGAGAGAGGAGGAAGAGAGAGGAGGAAGAGAGAGGAGGAAGAGAGAGAAGGAAGAGAGAGGATGAAGAGAGATGAATAGGCGAGAGGAGGAATAGAGAGGTGGAGGAAGAGAGACGAGGATGAGAGAGGAGCAAGAGTGAGGTGGAAGAGAGAGGAAGAGAAGAGAAGAGGAAGAGAGAGGAGGAAGAGAGTGGAGGAAGAGAGAGGAGGAAGAGAGAGGAAGAGGATAGAGGAGGAGGGTAGAGGAGGAAGAGAGAGGTGGAAGAGAGAGGAGGAAGAGAGAGGAAGAAGAGAGAGGAGGAAGAGAGAGGAAGAGTAGAGAGGAGGAAGAGAGAGGAGGAAGACAGAGGAGGAAGAGAGAGGAGGAAGAGTGATGAGGAAGAGAGAGGAAGAGGAGAGAAGATGAAGAGAGAGGTGGAAGAGAGTGGAGGAAGAGAGAGGAGGAAGACAGATGAGGAGGAGAGAGGAGGAAGAGAGAGGAAGAGGATAGAGGAGGAGGAGAGAGGTGGAAGAGAGAGGAGGAAGAGAGGGGAAGAAGTGAGAGGAGGAAGAGAGAGGAGAAAGAGAGAGGAAGAGGATAGAGATGGAGGAGAGAGGAGGAAGAGAGAGGTGGAAGAGAGAGGAGGAAGACAGAGGAAGAAGTGAGAGGAGGAAGAGAGAGGAGGAAGAGAGAGGAAGAGTAGAGAAGAGGAGGAGAGAGGAGGAAGAGAGAGGAGGAAGAGAGAGGAGGAAGAGAGAGGAGGAAGAGAGAGGAAGAGGAGAGCGGAGGAAGAGAGAAGAGGAAGAGAGAGGAGGAAGAGACAGGAGGAAGTGAGAGGAGCAAGAGTAAGGAGGAAGAGAGAGGAAGAGGAGAGAAGATGAAGAGAGCGGAGGAAGATAGAAGAGGAAGAGAGAGGAGGAAGAGAGACGAGGATATGAGAGGAGCAAGAGTGAGGAGTAAGAGAGAGGAAGAGGAGAGAGGAGGAAGACAGAGGAGGAAGAGAGAGGAGGAAGAGAGAGGAAGAGGAGAGAGGAGGAGGACAGAGGAGGAGAGAGAAGGAAGAGAGAGGAGGAAGAGAGAGGAAGAGGAGAGAATAGGAAGAGAGAGGAGGAAGAGAGAGGAATTGGAGTGCGGAGGAAGAGAGAAGAGGAAGAGAGAGGAGGAATAGAGAGGAGGAAGAGAGAGGAAGAGGAGACAAGAGGAGGAGAGAGGAGGAAGAGAGAGGGGGAAGAGAAAGGAGGAAAACAGAGGAGGAAGAGAGAGGAAGAGGCGAGAGGAGGAAGAGAGAGGAGGAAGACAGACGAGGATGAGAGAGGAGCAAGAGTGAGGAGGAAGAGAGAGGAAGAGGAGAGAAGAGGAAGAGAGAGGAGGAAGAGAGTGGAGGAAGAGAGAGGAGGAAGAGTGAGGAAGAAGATAGAGGAGGAGGATAGAGGAGGAAGAGAGAGGTGGAAGAGAGAGGAGGAAGAGAGAGGAAGAAGAGAGAGGAGGAAGAGAGAGGAAGAGTTAAGAGGAGGAAGAGAGAGGAGGAAGAAAGAGGAGGAAGAGAGAGGAGGAAGAGAGAGGGAGAGGAGAGAAGAGGAGGAGAGAGGAGGAAGAGAGAGGAGGAAGAGAGAGGAGGAAGACAGATGAGGAGGAGAGAGGAGGAAGAGAGAGGAGGAAGAGAGACGAGGATGAGAGAGTAGCAAGAGTGAGGAGGAAGAGAGACGAGGATGAGAGAGCAGCAAGAGTGAGGAGGAAGAGAGAGGAAGAGGAGAGAAGAGGAAGAGAGAGTAGGAAGAGAGAGGAATAAGAGAGAGGAGGAAGAGAGAGGAGGAAGAGAGAGGAGCAAGAGTGATGAGGAAGAGAGAGGAAGAGGAGAGAAGATGAAGAGAGAGGAGGAAGAGAGAGGAGGAAGAGAGAGGAGGAAGACAGATGAGGAGGAGAGAGGAGGAAGAGAGAGGAGGAAGAGAGAGGAGGAAGAGAGACGAGGATGAGAGAGCAGCAAGAGTGAGGAGGAAGAGAGAGGAAGAGGAGAGAAGAGGAAGAGAGAGGAGGAAGAGAGAGGAGGAAGAGAGAGGAGGAAGAGAGAGGAAGAGGAGAGAAGAGGAGGAGAGAGGAGGAAGAGGGAGGAAGAGGAGAGAAGAGGAGGAGAGAGGAGGAAGAGAGAGGAGGAAGAGAGAGGAGGAAGAGAGAGGAGGAAGAGAGATGAGGAGGACAGAGGAGGAAGAGAGAGGAGGAAGAGAGACGAGGATGAGAGAGGAGCAAGAGTGAGGAGGAAGAGAGAGGAAGAGGAGAGAGGGGAAGAGAGAGGAGGAAGAGAGTTGAGGAAGAGAGAGGAGGAAGAGAGAGGAAGAGGATAGAGGAGGAGGATAGAGGAGGAAGAGAGAGGTGGAAGAGAGAGGAAGAGGAGAGCGGAGGAAGAGAGAAGAGGAAGAGAGAGGAGGAAGAGAGAGGAGGAAGTGAGAGGAGCAATAGTGAGGAGGAAGAGAGAGGAAGAGGAGAGAAGATGAAGAGAGAGGAGGAAGAGAGAAGAGGAAGAGAGAGGAGGAAGAGAGAGGTGGAAGAGAGAGGAAGAAGTGAGAGGAGGAAGAGAGAGGAGGAAGAGAGAGGAGGAAGAGAGAGGAGGAAGAGAGAGGAGGAAGAGAGGGGAAGAGGAGAGCGGAGGAAGAGAGAAGAGGAAGAGAGAGGAGGAAGAGAGAGGAGGAAGTGAGAGGAGCAAGAGTAAGGAGGAAGAGAGAGGAAGAGGAGAGAAGATGAGGAGACCGGAGGAAGAGAGAAGAGGAAGAGAGAGGAGGAAGAGAGAGGAGGAAGTGAGAGGAGCAAGAGTGAGGAGAAAGAGAGAGGAAGAAGAGAGAAGATGAAGAGAGAGGAGGAACAGAGAAGAGGAAGAGAGAGGAGGAAGAGAGAGGAGGAAGAGAGAGGAGAAAGAGAGAGGAAGAGGAGAGAAGAGGAGGAGAGAGGAGGAAGAGAGAGGAGGAAGAGAGAGGAGGAAGTGAGAGGAGCAAGAGTGAGGAGGAAGAGAGAGGAAGAGGAGAGAAGATGAAGAGAGCGGAGGAATAGAGAAGAGGAAGAGAGAGGAGGAAGAGAGGGGAGGAAGAGAGAGGAGGAAGAGAGAGGAAGAGGAGAGAAGAGGAGGAGAGAGGAGGAAAAGAGAGGTGGAAGAGAGAGGCAGAAGAGAGAGGAGGAAGAGAGAGGAAAAGAGAGAGGAGGAAGAGAGAAGAGGAAGAGAGAGGAGGAAGAGAGAGGAGGAGGAGAGAGGAGGAAGAGAGAGGAGGAAGAGAGATGAGGAGGACAGAGGAGGAAGAGAGAGGAGGAAGAGAGACGAGGATGAGAGAGGAGCAAGAGTGAGGAGGAAGAGAGAGGAAGAGAGAGAAGATGAAGAGAGAGTAGGAAGAGAGTGGAGGAAGAGAGAGGAGGAAGAGAGAGGAAGAGGATAGAGGAGGAGGATAGAGGAGGAAGAGAGAGGTGGAAGAGAGAGGAGGAAGAAAGAGGAGGAAGAGAGAGGAAGAGGAGAGAAGAGGAGGAGAGAGGAGGAAGAGAGAGGAGGAAGAGAGAGGAGGAAGAGAGAGAAGGAAGAGAGAGGAGGAAGAGAGATGAAGAGGCGAGAGGAGGAAAAGAGAGGAGGAAGAGAGAGGAGGAAAAGAGAGGAGGAAGAGAGAGGAGGAAGGGAGAGGAAGAGGAGAGCGAAGGAAGAGAGAAGAGGAAGAGAGAGGAGGAAGAGAGAGGAGAAAGTGAGAGGAGCAAGAGTGAGGAGGTAGAGAGAGGAAGAGGAGAGAAGATGAAGAGAGAGGAGGAAGAGAGAAGAGGAAGAGAGAGGAGGAAGAGAGAGGAGGAAGAGAGAGGTGGAAGAGAGAGGAGGAAGAGAGAGGAAAAAGTGAGAGGAGGAAGAGAGAGGAGGAAGAGAGAGGAGGAAGAGAGAGGAAGAGGAGAGAGGAGGAAGAGAGAAGAGGAAGAGAGAGGAGGAAGAGAGAGGAGGAAGAGAGAGGAGGAAGAGAGAGGAGGAAGAGAGAGGAGGAAGAGAGATGAGGAGGAGAGAGGAGGAAGAGAGAGGAGGAAGAGAGAGGAGGAAGAGAGAGGAGGATGAGAGAGGAGTAAGAGTGAGGAGGAATAGAGAGGAAGATGAGAGAGGAAGAGGAGAGAGGAGGAGGAGAGAGGACGAAGAGAGAGAAGGAAGAGAGTGGAGGAAGAGAGAGGAAGAGGAGAGAGGAGGAAGAGAGAAGAGGAAGAGAGAGGAGGAAGAGAGAGGAGGAAGAGAGAGGAGGAAGAGAGAGGAGGAAGAGAGATGAGGAGGACAGAGGAGGAAGAGAGAGGAGGAAGAGAGACGAGGATGAGAGAGGAGCAAGAGTGAGGAGGAAGAGAGAGAAAGAGGAGAGAAGAGAAAGAGAGAGTAGGAAGAGAGTGGAGGAAGAGAGAGGAGGAAGAGAGAGGAAGAGGATAGAGGAGGAGGATAGAGGAGGAAGAGAGAGTTGGAAGAGAGAGGAGGAAGAAAAAGGAGGAAGAGAGAGGAAGAGGAGAGAAGAGGAGGAGAGAGGAGGAAGAGAGAGGAGGAAGAGAGAGGAGGAAGAGAGAGAAGGAAGAGAGAGGAGGAAGAGAGATGAAGAGGCGAGAGGAGGAAGAGAGAGGAGGAAGAGAGACGAGGATGAGAGTGGAGCAAGAGAGAAGAGGAAGAGAGAGGAAGAGGATAGAGGAGGAGGATAGAGGAGGAAGAGAGAGGTGGAAGAGAGAGGAGGAAGAGAGAGGAAGAAGAGAGGAGAAAGAGAGAGGAAGAGTAGAGAGGAGGAAGAGAGAGAAGGAAGAGAGAGGAGGAAAAGAGAGGAGGAAGAGAGAGGAGGAAGGGAGAGGAAGAGGAGAGTGAAGGAAGAGAGAAGAGGAAGAGAGAGGAGGAAGAGAGAGGAGAAAGTGAGAGGAGCAAGAGTGAGGAGGAAGAGAGAGGAAGAGGAGAGAAGATGAAGAGAGAGGAGGAAGAGAGAAGAGGAAGAGAGAGGAGGAAGAGAGAGGAGGAAAAGAGAGGAGAAAGAGAGAGGAAGAGGATAGAGGAGGAGGAGAGATGTGGAAGAGAGAGGAGGAAGAGAGGGGAAGAAGTGAGAGGAGGAAGAGAGAGAAGAAAGAGAGAGGAAGAGGATAGAGAAGGAGGAGAGAGGAGGAAGAGAGAGGTGGAAGAGAGAGGAGGAAGAGAGAGGAAGAAGTGAGAGGAGGAAGAGAGAGGAGGAAGACAGAGGAAGAGGAGAGAAGAGGAGGAGACAGGAGGAAGAGAGAGGTGGAAGAGAGTGGAGGAAGAGAGAGGAAAATGTGAGAGGAGGAAGAGAGAGGAGGAAGAGAGAGGAGGAAGAGAGAGGAAGAGGAGAGAGGAGGAAGAGAGAAGAGGAAGAGAGAGGAGGAAGAGAGAGGAGGAAGAGAGAGGAGGAAGAGAGAGGAGGAAGAGAGAGGAGGAAGAGAGATGAGGAGGAGAGAGGAGGAAGAGAGAGGAGGAAGAGAGAGGAGGAAGAGAGAGGAGGATGAGAGAGGAGCAAGAGTGAGGAGGAATAGAGAGGAAGATGAGATGTAAGAGGAGAGAGGAGGAGGAGAGAGGACGAAGAGAGAGAAGGAAGAGAGTGGAGGAAGAGAGAGGAAGAGGAGAGAGGAGGAAGAGAGAAGAGGAAGAGAGAGGAGGAAGAGAGAGGACGAAGAGAGAGGAAAAGAGAGAGGAGGAAGAGAGAGGAGGAAGAGAGAGGAGGAAGAGAGAGGAGGAAGAGAGAGGAGGAAGAGAGAGGAAGAGGTGAGCGGAGGAAGAGAGAGGAGGAAGAGAGTGGAGGAAGAGAGAGGAGGAAGAGAGAGGAAGAGGATAGAGGAGGAGGATAGAGGAGGAAGAGAGAGGTGGAAGAGAGAGGAGGAAGAGAGAGGAAGAAGAGAGAGGAGGAAGAGAGAGGAAAAGTAGAGAGGAGGAAGAAAGAGGAGGAAGAGAGAGGAGGAATAGAGAGGAGGAAGGGAGAGGAAGAGGAGAGCGGAGGAAGAGAGAAGAGGAAGAGAGAGGAGGAAGAGAGAGGAGGAAGTGAGAGGAGCAAGAGTGAGGAGGAAGAGAGAGGAAGAGGAGAGAAGATGAAGAGAGAGGAGGAAGAGAGAAGAGGAAGAGAGAGGAGGTAGAGAGAGGAGAAAGAGAGAGGAGAAAGAGAGAGGAAGAGGATAGAGGAGGAGGAGAGAGGTGGAAGAGAGAGGAGGAAGAGAGGGGAAGAAGTGAGAGGAAGAAGTGAGAGGAGGAAGAGAGAGGAGGAAGAGAGAGGAAGAGGATAGAGGAGGAGGATAGAGGAGGAAGAGAGAGGTGGAAGAGAGAGGAGGAAGAGAGAGGAAGAAGAGAGAGAAGGAAGAGAGAGGAGGAAGAGAGATGAAGAGGAGAGAAGAGGAGGAGAGAGGAGGAAGAGAGAGGAGGAAGAGAGAGGAGGAAGAGAGAGAAGGAAGAGAGAGGAGGAAGAGAGATGAAGATGCGAGAGGAGGAAGAGAGAGGAGGAAGAGAGAGGAAGAGGAGAGAGGAGGAAGAGAGAGGAGTAAGAAAGAGGAGAAGGAGAGAGGAGGAAGGGAAACGAGGAAGACAGAGGAGGAAGAGAGAGGAAGAGGAGAGAGGAGGAAGAGAGAGGAGAAAGAGGATGAAGAAAGAGGAGGAAGAGAGCTGAGGAAGAGAGACGAGGAAAAGACAGGAGGAAGAGAGAGGAGGATGAGAGAGGAATAGGAGAGACGAAGAGGAGAGAGGAGGAAGAGAGAGGAAGAAGAGAGAGGAGGAAGAGCGAGGAGGAAGAGAGAGGAAGAGGAGAGAGGAGAAAAAGAGAAGAGGAAGAGATAAGAGGAAGAGAGAGGAAGAGGAGAGAAGAGGAAAAGAGAGGAGGAAGAGAGATGAAAAAGAGAGAGGAGGAAGAGAGAAGAGGAAGATAGAGGAGGAAGAGAGAGGAGGAAGAGAGAGGAGGAAGAGAGAGGAGCAAGAGTGAGGAGGAAGAGAGAGGAAGAGGAGGGAGGAGGAGGAGAGAGAGAGGGGGAAGAGAGAAGAGGAAGAGAGAGGAAGAGGAGAGAAGAGGTAGAGAGACGAGGAAGAGAGAGGAAAAGGAGAGAGGAGGAAGAGATAAGAGGAAGAGAGAGGAGGAAGAGAAAGGAGGAAGAGAGAGGAGGAAGAGAGAGGAGGAAGAGAGAGGAGCCAGAGTGAGGCGGAAGAGAGAGGAAGAGGAGAGAGGAGGAGAGAGGAGGAAGAGAGAGGAGGAAGAGAGAGGAGGAAGAGAGAGGAGGAAGAGAGAGGAGGAAGAGAGAGGAGGAAGATAGAGGAGGAGGAGAAATGTGGAATAGAGAGGAAGAGGAGAGAGGAGGAAGAGAGAGGTGGAAGAGAGAGTAGGATGAGTGAGGAGGAAGAGAGAGGAGGGAGATAGAGGAGGAAGATAGAGGAAGAGGAGAGAGAGTAAGAGAGAGGAGGAAGAGAGAGGAAGAGATGAGAGGACGAAGAGAGAGGAGGAAGAGAGAGGAGGAAGGGAGAGAAAGAGGAGAGAGGAGGAGGAGAGAGGAGGAAGAGAGAGGCGGAAGAGAGAGAAGGAAGAGAGAGGAAGAAGAGAGAGGAGGAAGAGAGAAGAGGAAGAGAGAGGAGGGTGAGAGAGGAGGAAGAGAGAGGAGGAAGAGAGAGGAAGAGGAGAGAGGAGGAAGAGATAGGAGGAAGAGAGACGAGGTTGAGAGAGGAGGAAGAGAGAAGAGGAGGTGAGAGGAGGAAGAGAGAGGAGCAAGAGTGAGGAGGAAGAGAGAGGAAGAGGAGAGAGGAGGAGGAGAGAGGAGGAAGAGAGAGAAGGAAGAGGGAGGAGGAAGAGAGAGGAAGAAGAGAGAGGAGGAAGAGTGAAGAGGAAGAGAGAGGAGGAAGAGAGAGGAGGAAGTGAGAGGAGGAAGAGAGAGGAAGAGGAGAGAGGAGGAAGAGATAGGAGGAAGAGAGACGAGGTTGAGAGAGGAGGAAGAGAGAGGAGGAGGTGAGAGGAGGAAGAGAGAGGAGCAAGAGTGAGGAGGAAGAGAGAGGAAGAGGAGAGAGGAGGAGGAGAGAGGAGGAAGAGAGAGAGGGAAGAGGGAGGAGGAAGAGAGAGGAAGAAGAGAAAGGAGGAAGAGTGAAGAGGAAGAGAGAGGAGGAAGAGAGAGGAGGAAGTGAGAGGAGGAAGAGAGAGGAGCAAGAGTGAGGAGGAAGAGAGAGGCAGAGGAGAGAGGAGGAGGAGACAGGAGGAAGAGAGAGGTGGAAGAGAGAGGAGGAAGAGAAAGGAAGAAGAGAGCGGAGGAAGAGAGAGGAACAAGAGAGAGGAAGAGGAGAGAGGAAGAGGAGAGAAGAAGAAGAGAGAGGAGGAAGAGAGAGGAGGAAGAGAGTCGAGGATAAGAGAGGAGCAAGAGTGAGGAGTAAGAGAGAGTAAGAGGAGAGAGGAGGAAGAGAGAGGTGAAAGAGAGAGGAGGAAGAGAGAGGAGGAAGAGAGAGGAGGACGAGAGAGGAAGAGGAGAGTGGAGGAAGAGAGAGGAGGAAGAGAGAAGAATAGGAGAGAGGAGGAAGATTGTGTTGGAAGAGAGTGGAGGAAGAGAGTGGACGAAGAGAGAGGAGGAAGAGAGAGGAGGTAGAGAGAGTAGGAAGAGAGAGGAAGAGGAGAGAGGAGGAAGAGAGAGGAGGAAGAGAGAGGGGGAAGAGATAGGAGGAAGAGAGAGGAGGAAGAGAGACGAGGATGAGAGAGGAGCAAGAGTGAGGAGGAAGAGATAGGAAGAGGAGAGGAGATGAAGATAGAGGAGGAAGAGAGAGGAGGAAGAGAGAGGAGGAAGAGAGAGGAAGAGGATAGAGGAGGAGGAGAGAGGAGGAAGAGAGAGGTGGAAGAGAGAGGAGGAAGAGAGAGGAAGAAGAGAGAGGAGGAAGAGAGAGGACGAAGAGAGAGGAAGAGGAGAGAAGAGGAGGAGAGAAGAGGAAGAGAGAGGATGTAGAGAGAGGACGAAGAGAGACGAGGATGAGAGAGGAGCAAGAGTGAGGAGGAAAAGAGAGGAAGAGGAGAGAAGATGATGAGAGAGGAGGAAGAGAGAGGAAGAAGAGAGAGGAGGAATAGAGAGGAGGAAGAGAGAGGAGGAAGAGAGAGGAGGAGGAGAGAGTAGGAAGAGATAGGAGGAAGAGAGAGGAGGAAGAGAGAGGAATAGGAGAGAAGAGGAGGAGAGAGGAGGAAGAGAGAGGAGGAAGAGAGAGGAGGAAGAGAGAGGAGGAAGAGAGAGGAGGAAGAGAGAGGAGGAAGAGAGAGGAAGAGGAGAGAGGCGGAAGAGAGAGCAGGAAGAGTGAGGAGGAAGAGAGAGGAGGAAGAGAGAGGAGGAAGATACAGGAAGAGGAGTGAGGAGGAGGAGAGAGGAGGAAGAAAGAGGCGGAAGAGAGAGGAGGAAGACAGAGTAGGAAGAGAGAGGAGGAAGAGAGAGGAGGAAGAGTGAGGAGGAAGAGAGAGGAAGAGGAGGGAGGAGGAGGAGAGATGGGGAAGAGAGAAGAGGAAGAGAGAGGAGGAAGAGAGAGGAAGAGGAGAGAAGAGGAGGAGAGAGGAGGAAGAGAGAGGAGGAAGAGACAGGAAGAGGAGAGAGGAGGAAAAGAGAAGAGGAAGAGATAAGAGGAAGAGAGAGGAAGAGGAGAGAAGAGGAGAAGAGAGGAGGAAGAGAGATGAAAAAGAGAGAGGAGGAAGAGAGAAGAGGAAGAGAGAGGAGGAAGAGAGAGGAGCAAGAGTGAGGAGGAAGAGAGAGGAAGAGGAGGGAGGAGGAGGAGAGAGACAGGGGGAAGAGAGAAGAGGAAGAGAAAGGAAGAGGAGAGAAGAGGTAGAGAGACGAGGAAGAGAGAGGAAAAGGAGAGAGGAGGAAGAGATAAGAGGAAGAGACAGGAGGAAGAGAAAGGGGGAAGAGAGAGGAGGAAGAGAGAGGAGGAAGAGAGAGGAGCCAGAGTGAGGCGGAAGAGAGAGGAAGAGGAGAGAGGAGGAGAGAGGAGGAAGAGAGAGGAGGAAGAAAGAGGAGGAAGAGAGAGGAGGAAGAGAGAGGAGGAAGAGAGAGGAGGAAGAGAGAGGAGGAAGATAGAGGAGGAGGAGAAATGTGGAATAGAGAGGAAGAGGAGAGAGGAGGAAGAGAGAGGTGGAAGAGAGATTAGGATGAGTGAGGAGGAAGAGAGAGGAGGGAGATAGAGGAGGAAGATAGAGGAAGAGGAGAGAGGAGGAGGAGAGAAGAGGAAGAGAGAGGCGGAAGAGAGAGAAGGAAGAGAGAGGAAGAAGAGAGAGGAGGAAGAGAGAAGAGGAAGAGAGAGGAGGGTGAGAGAGGAGGAAGAGAGAGGAGGAAGAGAGAGGAAGAGGAGAGAGGAGGAAGAGATAGGAGGAAGAGAGACGAGGTTGAGAGAGGAGGAAGAGAGAGGAGGAGGTGAGAGGAGGAAGAGAGAGGAGCAAGAGTGAGGAGGAAGAGAGAGGAAGAGGAGAGAGGAGGAGGAGAGAGGAGGAAGAGAGAGAAGGAAGAGGGAGGAGGAAGAGAGAGGAAGAAGAGAGAGGAGGAAGAGTGAAGAGGAAGAGAGAGGAGGAAGAGAGAGGAGGAAGTGAGAGGAGGAAGAGAGAGGAAGAGGAGAGAGGAGGAAGAGATAGGAGGAAGAGAGACGAGGTTGAGAGAGGAGGAAGAGAGAGGAGGAGGTGAGAGGAGGAAGAGAGAGGAGCAAGAGTGAGGAGGAAGAGAGAGGAAGAGGAGAGAGGAGGAGGAGAGAGGAGGAAGAGAGAGAAGGAAGAGGGAGGAGGAAGAGAGAGGAAGAAGAGAGAGGCAGAGGAGAGAGGAGGAGGAGAGAGGAGGAAGAGAGAGGTGGAAGAGAGAGGAGGAAGAGAAAGGAAGAAGAGAGCGGAGGAAGAGAGAGGAACAAGAGAGAGGAAGAGGAGAGAGGAAGAGGAGAGAAGAAGAAGAGAGGAGGAAGAGAGAGGAGGAAGAGAGTCGAGGATAAGAGAGGAGCAAGAGTGAGGAGGAAGAGAGAGGAAGAGGAGAGAGGAGGAAGAGAGAGGAGGAAGAGAGAGGAGGAAGAGAGAGGAGGAAGAGAGAGGAGGAAGAGAGAGGAGGAAGAGAGAGGAGGAAGAGAGAGGGGGAAGAGATAGGAGGAAAAGAGAGAGGAGGAAGAGAGACGAGGATGAGAGAGGAGCAAGAGTGAGGAGGAAGAGAGAGGAAGAGGAGAGGAGATGAAGATAGAGGAGGAAGAGAGAGGAGTAAGAGAGAGGAGGAAGAGAGAGGAAGAGGATAGAGGAGGAGGAGAGAGGAGGAAGAGAGAGGTGGAAGAGAGAGGAGGAAGAGAGAGGAAGAAGAGAGAGGAGGAAGAGAGAGGAAGAAGAGAGAGGAATAGGAGAGAAGAGGAGGAGAGAGGAGGAAGAGAGAGGAGGAAGAGAGAGGAGGAAGAGAGAGGAGGAAGAGAGAGGAGGAAGAGAGAGGAGGAAGAGAGAGGAGGAAGATACAGGAAGAGGAGTGAGGAGGAGGAGAGAGGAGGAATAAAGTGGCGGAAGAGAGAGGAGGAAGAGAGAGGAGGAAGAGAGAGGAGGAAGAGAGAGGAAGAGGAGAGAGGAGGAAGAGAGAGGAGGAAGAGAGAGGAAGAGGAGAGAGTAGGAAGAGAGAAGAGGAAGAGAGATGAGGAAGAGAGATGAAGAGGAGAGAAGAGGAAGAGAGAGGAGGAAGAGAGAGGAGGAAGAGAGAGGAGGATGAGAGAGGACGAAGAGAGAGGAAGAGGAGAGAGGAGGAGGAGAGAGGAGGAAGAGAGAGGAGGAAGAGAGAGGAGGAAGAGAGAGGAGGAAGAGAGAGGAGGAAGAGAGAGGAATAGGAGAGAAGAGGAGGAGAGAGGAGGAAGAGAGAGGAGGAAGAGAGAGGAGGAAGAGACAGGAAGAGGAGAGAGGAGGAAGAGAGAGGTGGAAGAGAGAGGAGGAAGAGAGAGGAAGAAGAGAGAGGAGGAAGAGAGAAGACGAAGAGAGAGGAAGAGGAGAGAAGAGGAGGAGAGAGGAGGAAGAGAGAGGATGTAGAGAGAGGACGAAGAGAGACGAGGATGAGAGAGGAGCAAGAGTGAGGAGGAAAAGAGAGGAAGAGGAGAGAAGATGATGAGAGAGGAGGAAGAGAGAGGAAGAAGAGAGAGGAGGAAGAGAGAGGAGGAAGAGAGAGGAGGAAGAGAGAGGAGGAAGAGAGAGGAGAAGAGAGAGGAGGAGGAGAGAGTAGGAAGAGATAGGAGGAAGAGAGAGGAGGAAGAGAGAGGAGGAAGAGAGAGGAGGATGAGGGAGGAGGAAGATAGAGGAAGAGGAGAGAGAGTAATAGAGAGGAGGAAGAGAGAGGAAGAGGAGAGAGGAGGAGAGAGGAGGAAGAGAGAGGAGGAAGAGACAGGAAGAGGAGAGAGGAGGAAGAGAGAGGTGGAAGAGAGAGGAGGAAGAGAGAGGAAGAAGAGAGAGGAGGAAGAGAGAAGACGAAGAGAGAGGAAGAGGAGAGAAGAGGAGGAGAGAGGAGGAAGAGAGAGGATGTAGAGAGAGGACGAAGAGAGACGAGGATGAGAGAGGAGCAAGAGTGAGGAGGAAAAGAGAGGAAGAGGAGAGAAGATGATGAGAGAGGAGGAAGAGAGAGGAAGAAGAGAGAGGAGGAAGAGAGAGGAGGAAGAGAGAGGAGGAAGAGAGAGGAGGAGGAGAGAGTAGGAAGAGATAGGAGGAAGAGAGAGGAGGAAGAGAGAGGAGGAAGAGAGAGGAGGATGAGGGAGGAGGAAGATAGAGGAAGAGGAGAGAGAGTAATAGAGAGGAGAAAGAGAGAGGAAGAGGAGAGAGGAGGAAGAAGGAGGAGGAAGAGAGAGGACGAAGAGAGAGGAGGAAGAGAGAGGAAGAGGAGAGAGGAGGAAGAGAGAGGAGGAAGAGAGAGGAAGAGGAGAGAGGAGGAAGAGAGAAGAGGAAGAGAGATGAGGAAGAGAGATGAAGAGGAGAGAAGACGAAGAGAGAGGAGGAAGAGAGAGGAGGAAGAGAGAGGGGGATGAGAGAGGACGAAGAGAGAGGAAGAGGAGAAAGGAGGAGGAGAGAGGAGGAGAAAGAGAGAGGAGGAAGAGAGAGGAGGAAGAGAGAGGAGGAAGAGAGAGGAGGAAGAGAGAGGAAGAGGAGAGAAGAGGAGGAGAGAGGAGGAAGAGAGAGGAGGAAGAGAGAGGAGGAAGAGAGAGGAGGAAGAGGAGAGAGGAGGAAGAGAGACAGGAAGAGAGAGGAGGAAGAGAGAGGAGGAAGATACAGGAAGAGGAGTGAGGAGGAGGAGAGAGGAGGAAGAAAGTGGCGGAAGAGAGAGGAGGAAGAGAGGAGGAAGAGAGAGGAGGAAGAGAGAGGAGGAAGAGAGAGGAGTAAGATAGAGGAAGAGGAGAGAGAGTAAGAGAGAGGACGAAGAGAGAGGAAGAGGAGAGAGGAGGAAGAAGGAGGAGGAAGAGAGAGGAGGAAGAGAGATGAGGAAGAGAGAGGAAGAGGAGAGAGGAGGAAGAGAGAGGAGGAAGAGAGAGGAGGAAGAGAGAGGAGGAAGAGAGAGGAGGAAGAGAGAGGAGGAAGAGAGAGGAGGAAGAGAGAGGGGGAAGAGATAGGAGGAAGAGAGAGGAGGAAGAGAGACGAGGATGAGAGAGGAGCAAGAGTGAGGAGGAAGAGAGAGGAAGAGGAGAGGAGATGAAGATAGAGGAGGAAGAGAGAGGAGTAAGAGAGAGGAGGAAGAGAGAGGAAGAGGATAGAGGAGGAGGAGAGAGGAGGAAGAGAGAGGTGGAAGAGAGAGGAGGAAGAGAGAGAGGAAGAAGAGAGAGGAGGAAGAGAGAAGACGAAGAGAGAGGAAGAGGAGAGAAGAGGAGGAGAGAGGAGGAAGAGAGAGGATGTAGAGAGAGGACGAAGAGAGACGAGGATGAGAGAGGAGCAAGAGTGAGGAGGAAAAGAGAGGAAGAGGAGAGAAGATGATGAGAGAGGAGGAAGAGAGAGGAAGAAGAGAGAGGAGGAAGAGAGAGGAGGAAGAGAGAGGAGGAGAAGAGAGAGGAGGAGGAGAGAGTAGGAAGAGATAGGAGGAAGAGAGAGGAGGAAGAGAGAGGAATAGGAGAGAAGAGGAGGAGAGAGGAGGAAGAGAGAGGAGGAAGAGAGAGGAGGAAGAGAGAGGAGGAAGAGAGAGGAGGAAGAGAGAGGAGGAAGAGAGAGGAGGAAGATACAGGAAGAGGAGTGAGGAGGAGGAGAGAGGAGGAATAAAGTGGCGGAAGAGAGAGGAGGAAGAGAGAGGAGGAAGAGAGAGGAGGAAGAGAGAGGAAGAGGAGAGAGGAGGAAGAGAGAGGAGGAAGAGAGAGGAAGAGGAGAGAGGAGGAAGAGAGAAGAGGAAGAGAGATGAGGAAGAGAGATGAAGAGGAGAGAAGAGGAAGAGAGAGGAGGAAGAGAGAGGAGGAAGAGAGAGGAGGATGAGAGAGGACGAAGAGAGAGGAAGAGGAGAGAGGAGGAGGAGAGAGGAGGAAGAGAGAGGAGGAAGAGAGAGGAGGAAGAGAGAGGAGGAAGAGAGAGGAGGAAGAGAGAGGAATAGGAGAGAAGAGGAGGAGAGAGGAGGAAGAGAGAGGAGGAAGAGAGAGGAGGAAGAGAGAGGAGGAAGAGAGAGGAGGAAGAGGAGAGAGGAGGAAGAGAGACAGGAAGAGAGAGGAGGAAGAGAGAGGAGGAAGAGAGAGGAGGAAAATACAGGAAGAGGAGTGAGGAGGAGGAGAGAGGAGGAAGAAAGTGGCGGAAGAGATAGGAAGAAGAGAGGAGGAAGAGAGAGGAGGAAGAGAGAGGAGGAAGAGGGAGGAGGAAGATAGAGGAAGAGGAGAGAGAGTAAGAGAGAGGAGGAAGAGAGAGTAAGAGGAGAGAGGAGGAAGAAGGAGGAGGAAGAGAGAGGAGGAAGAGAGATGAGGAAGAGAGAGGAAGAGGAGAGAGGAGGAAGAGAGAGGAGGAAGAGAGAGGAAGAGGATAGAGGAGGAAGAGAGAGGACGAAGAGAGAGGAAGAGGAGAGAAGAGGAGGAGAGAGGAGGAAGAGAGAGGATGAAGAGAGAGGACGAACAGAGACGAGGATGAGAGAGGAGCAAGAGTGAGGAGGAATAGAGAGGAAGAGGAGAGAAGATGATGAGAGAGGAGGAAGAGAGAGGAAGAAGAGAGAGGAGGAAGAGAGAGGAGGAAGAGAGATGAAGAGGAGAGAAGAGAAAGAGAGAGGAGGAAGAGATATGAGGAAGAGAGAGGAGGATGAGAGAGGACGAAGAGAGAGGAAGAGGAGAGAGGAGGAGGAGAGAGGAGGAAGAGAGAGGAGGAAGAGAGAGGAGGAAGAGAGAGGAGGAAGAGAGAGGAGGAAGAGAGAGGAATAGGAGAGAAGAGGAGGAGAGAGGAGGAAGAGAGAAGAGGAAGAGAGAGGAGGAAGAGAGAGGAGGAAGAGAGAGGAGGAAGATACAGGAAGAGGAGTGAGGAGGAGGAGAGAGGAGGAAGAAAGTGGCGGAAGAGATAGGAGGAAGAGAGGAGGAAGAGAGAGGAGGAAGAGAGAGGAGGAAGAGGGAGGAGGAAGATAGAGGAAGAGGAGAGAGAGTAAGAGAGAGGAGGAAGAGAGAGGAAGAGGAGAGAGGAGGAAGAAGGAGGAGGAAGAGAGAGGAGGAAGAGAGATGAGGAAGAGAGAGGAAGAGGAGAGAGGAAGAAGAGAGAGGAGGAAGAGAGAGGAAGAGGATAGAGGAGGAAGAGAGAGGACGAAGAGAGAGGAAGAGGAGAGAAGAGGAGGAGAGAGGAGGAAGAGAGAGGATGAAGAGAGAGGACGAACAGAGACGAGGATGAGAGAGGAGCAAGAGTGAGGAGGAATAGAGAGGAAGAGGAGAGAAGATGATGAGAGAGGAGGAAGAGAGAGGAAGAAGAGAGAGGAGGAAGAGAGAGGAGGAAGAGAGAGGAGGAAGAGAGAGGAGGAGGAGAGAGGAGGAAGAGAGAGGAGGAAGAGAGAGGAGGAAGAGAGACGAGGATGAGAGAGGAGCAAGAGTGAGGAGGAAGAGAGAGGAAGAGGAGAGAAGAGGAGAGAGGAGGAAGAGAGAGGAGGAAGAGAGAGGAGGAAGAGAGAGGAGGAAGAGAGAGGAGGAAGAGAGAGGAGGAAGATAGAGGAAGAGGTGAGAGGACGAAGAGAGATGAGGAAGAGAGAGGAGGAAGAGAGAGGAAGAGGAGAGAGGAGGAAGAGAGAAGAGGAAGAGAGAGGAGGGTGAGAGAGGAGGAAGAGAGGAGGAAGAAAGACGAGGAAGAGAGAGGAGGAAGAGAGAGGAACAGGAGAGAGGAGGAAGACATAGGAGGAAGAGAGACGAGGTTGAGAGAGGAGGAAGAGAGAGGAGGAGGAGAGAGGAGGAAGAGAGACGAGGAAGAGAGACGAGGATGAGAGAGGAGCACGAGTGAGGAGGAAGAAGAGAGGAAGAGGAAGAAAGAGGAGGAAGAGAGAGGAGGAAGAGAGAGGAAGAGGATAGAGGAAGAGGACAGAGGAGGAAGAGAGAAGTGGAAGAGAGAGGAGGAAGAGAGAAGTGGAAGAGAGAGGAGGAAGAGACAGGAGGAAGAGAGAGGAGGAAGAGAGAGGAAGAGGAGAGAAGAGGAGGAGAGAGGAGGAAGAGAGAGGAGTAAGAGAGAGGAGGAAGAGAGAATAGGAAGAGAGAGGAAGAGGATAGAGGAGGAAGAGAGAGGAGGAAGAGAGAGGAGGAAGAGATACGAGGATAAGAGAGGAGCAAGAGTAGAGGAGTAAGAGAGAGGAAGAGGAGAGAGGAGGAAGAGAGAGGAAGAGGATAAAGGAGGAGGAGACAGGAGGAAGAGAGAAGAAGAGGAGAGAAGAGGAGGAGAGAGGAGGAACAGAGAGGAGGAAGAGAGAGGAGGAAGAGAGAGAAGGAAGAGAGAGTAGGAAGAGGGAGGAGGAAGAGAGAGGAGGAAGATAGAGGAGGAGGAGAGAGGTGGAGGAGAGAGGAGGGAGAAAGAGGCGGAAGAGAGAGGAGGAAGAGAGAGGAGGAAGAGAGAGGAGGAAGAGAGAGGAGGAGGAGAGAGGAGGAAGAGAGAGAGGA